>NKZZ01001494.1:0-54877 GCA_002370815.1 Metschnikowia hamakuensis
AAAAAAAAAATAAAAAAACAGGGAAATATAAAGTCTTAATGAGTTCAAAAACATTTCAGACCAATTAAAGAACTTCCAGAAAACATACCGCAGATTTGCTGGCTGAGACCAGGTAAATATGAAACCACGTGCAAGGCCTCTCCCTGCACGAACTGCATGATGGCCACCTTCCCCTGCGCATCCCCCACCAAAAGGTGCTTGCCATCGGGAAACCACTCGATGGTGAACACAGGCACAGGAAACGCCCGGGTTAGGTGCAGGGACGGCTGGGTGACGGAGTGCACGGAAAGAAGCCCGTCTAACGATGCAACGGCAAAGTAGCCCTGCAGGGAGCACAGAATACACAGGATGGACAGCGCACCTACTTTCAATGCACGGATATCTTCCACCACCCCGGAGCCATTCCACCAATAAGCTTTCAGATCAATGGCTATAGCTATGGCGTGTTTTATTGGGGACCATGATACCAAATTAAAGTAGAAATTGTTGACCAAGTTATAGGCCACAAGGTACTGGAGCTCGTTCAACTCCATGGGTTTGTTTTTATTGCGAGCCCCGTCAACTTCATCTTTATCGGAGATATCCACTGTCCAAGGGATTTTGGTGAGCAAGTCCATGACGGCTTGGGGGGACCGTCGGTGGTGGTGCATTGCAGCTAAAGTAGGTCTTGTTACGCGGTGCGATGTGGGTTGCGCATCAGCCTCTCCTCCTGCGCCTTTTGCAGCCGCTTGCAGCGAGAGTGTGCCACTATTTGGTGCGTCGAGAGATGCAACTGAAACAGGGTACACCCAAGGCATTTTGCCTTCGACTTCGGTGTGGGGGTTCACCGTAGCCGTTTTGGGACGCGGTTTGGACGTGATGCTGGCTTCGGTGTTCCGAGGCCTAAAGGGCCATTTGAGCTTCCATACAGGATCGTACCGTAGAACTTGGGGCAGAAGCTTAAGCGCCGTCGAGAGTTCATCCTGACAATAGTCGAAGATGTTGGGTATGGTCACAGGCTTTTCAGCGCCTTCGGTAAGCGAATAGCCGAGATATTTCGGTACCTTGTCACGTGACCCGCCGGAGGAGGCAAGAAACGAAGCCGCAGAAGAGCCCGTTTGGGCCACGGGAAGTAGCCGATCATCATTGCAAATCATGACTGAGTTAGCTAGAATTTTGGAGCAAAAAAATGGGGGTTTGGGCTTGAAAGCGAGTTATATGCAGGCCACGAGCATAAACAAGGGTATTTGGAGCAGAAAAAAAGTAAATTGGTAGCAGAAATTTGTGGAAAGTTTAAGCTAGAGTGCAGGCATCAATGAATGTTAGTTTGGAGGTTAGCGACCAGTTCGAAGCACTTTAAAGTGTATATACTAGGTTTGGGATTGTATGCAGGAAATTGTTCTAGAATGAGTTTTTAGTGTAAATCGAGCAGAATTCTTCACAGAAGAAACGGAGGAGGTCAAATTATGTCGTGAAGCTTTGGAATTCCGGTGTAAATGGGAATATAGCTTGGATGGATTCCGGTGTTTATATGCAGTACACAAGGTCGGATCTTAACGAAACCAAAACAAAACACACGGTCAATGAAACCAAAAAACTTAGGTTAAGTTCCGAGGGGTCTGAGGGGTTCCGAGGGTAGGGAACCAGACAAAATAGGAAATTCTAGCACCGGAGGAATAATTTAGGAGCCGAAAGGGGGAATTTGGAGCAAATTTCAAGGGAAAAGCTAAAAAAATAACGTTTAAACTAAAGCAAATGGAAGAGAACAAAAGAGTAAGTATTGTTCAAAGCAACGAGCACCTCCGCTCTTTTTTGGTTTTTTGCACCCGTCCATTTGTGAATTTTGAATAGTGTCCTGCATATAAGGCCTGCATCTTCTGTAAGCCTGCATTCAAGCTTCTTGGCACGTGCCGCGCACCACAAAGTGATGGTATTGAACCGGAACTAAACCGGAACTCGACCCTCGACCGGAACTCCAGGCATGAATCTCCTTGTTCCCTTTTTGGCAGTTTCAGCCACCGTCATAGATAAGGTGCGCCTGCACATAACGCACCCTTTCATCGACGAGGTCTTCCATCTCCGCCAATGTGCAGTCTTCTGTGCCCATGACTTCCGGTCGTGGGACCCTAAAATCACCACTCCCCCCGGATTATACTTGCTTGGGACTGCATACGCCCGTATATTGCAAGCCCTCGGAATATCCAATTCTTGCGGCTACACGGCGCTCCGGTCTCTTAATTTCGTGGGCGGAGTTCCCGTGCTATATGCAGTCCTCGCCATTTACCCTACGAAAAACTACCTCAAAATCAACATCCTCAGTCTCCCGCTTTTGTATACGTATAACTTCTTGTTTTATACCGACATCTGGTCGACTGTTTTGGTGGTGGCGGCGTTTATGGTGGTGTTACGCTGGCCGAATGGGAAGGGGACTGCATATAGCAACATCCTTGGGTTTCTTAGTTTATGGTTCCGTCAAACAAATATCATGTGGGTGTTTCTCTTGGGGGTTTTGTTTGTTGATTTACGGAGGCAGAAGCGGCTACGCCGACAGGGTAAGCGGGGCTCGGGCGGAGCCGTCCGGGAAATTACCGCTTTCGTCACCACCGCTTTCTCCGATTGGCATTTACTCGTCCCTTTTGCAGCCAATGGACTCATTTTTTTGGCCTTTTTGAAGTGGAACGGTGGCATTACGTTCGGAGATAAGGAAAACCACCAGATGTCCTTACACTTTGTGCAGGTCTTCTACTGTGTTCTCTTTCTATGCTTTTTCACGGTTCCGGTATGGATCTCTTTGGAGATTTTGGCTGAATACGTTAATTTCTGTGGTTTCCCGAAATTGGGGGCCAGAATATCCGGGAAAAAGTCCGATCTCGGCCCCGCCCGAAAAATTACCTTTTTGGGTTCCTCCGTCCGCATTCTTACCACTTTGGGTTCTTACGCCACAATCGCCTATATCATCAAGAACTTTACCGTGGTCCATCCCTTCCTTCTTGCTGATAATAGACATTATACGTTTTACCTTTTCCGTCGTGTTTTAAGCAAGAAATGGTCGGTTTTAGTGATGGCTCCTGCATACCATTTCTGCACGTGGCTCGTAACCCATCTCCTCCACCGAACCCACAAAATCTCCAAAACAAGGTTTTCTCCGATAACAACCATTGCATTTTTCGGCGTTTTGGCAGCCACGCTTATCCCCTCGCCCCTTTTTGAGCCCCGGTATTTCATCGTACCGTTGGTTTTGTTTAGGATTTTTATCGCTCCTGCAGATAACGTCGGCCGGCGTCTTTTGGCCGAATTCACCTGGTACACCACCATCAACGTGATTTTCTTTGTGATTTTCTTTAGCTATAAGTTCACATGGCTTAGTGAACCCGGTTTTCAGCGAATCATATGGTAGGATATGGGGTATATGCAGGAAAATATGTATATGCAGGAAATGACCTATATGCAGGAAGAGAGAGTTTTTACTGGATTTCCACCCCAAAATACAAAACTAGATACTTATGAACAGCTAAACACGCAGATGGTTTGCCTGAGGTACTTGAAGACTGTTTCGTGAGGGATTGATGGGTGAATGTGGGATATCTGACACGGTATCCTGCATATAGGCCGTATATGATTATATGCAGTCACAGTGTATAATCTAAACAAATTTTAATACTTCAAAAAATAGTTTAGCGGATTCTTTTGTTATTTTGGGTATAGAAGGGAAAGGACCCTCGGAAATGGGGCCAAAACCCGTACACCACCCTACCTCAGCTCATTTTTGCCCAACGTAAGTATCCCAGTTTTGATGGGAACTACAGGAAATTGGAGTCATTGGAATCGGTGAATTCCGGACAATAACATAGTAGAATTCGAGCTGTATAGCTTACCCGAAGCCGGTTTAATTGTGATTATTCTGTATATGCAGGACATAAAAAATATGTACAAGAAATCTCACTCTTCATAGTCCCCTCCCTTTCTTACCCTACTCACGATACTTTTGTTTTCTATCCTTTATATTGTAGTACTTTACTGTTCCTGTATATTCTTGATTGACTACTTTCGTGCCATTTTGCCCTAGACCTGTGTATAGCCCCTCGTCAATGTCCTCTCAGTTTCCCACACCAAAAACCCAGAAATCAAAAATTTCCAGGAAAATGCAGAAAAGTTCAGGGAAGGAAAATGGGACGAAACGGGTTCTGATGAGCAAAATTCACATAAAACCCCTGGAATTCCCCGGAATTTCACCTGATTTCCTGCATACGACCGCAGCGGGGCCTGCATCCAATTTTCTCTAATTAAACAATGAATCTTCATTTCCATTAATTAAACCATTTTTCGGAGAATCGTCACCCTTTTTTTTTATACCCTAAGTTTTGGCGATGGAACCAATTGTAGGCGTTTGGACTGATTTGTAGACTTGGTTTCGAGCCCCAGAGTTGCCTCCATAAACAGTCATAGAAAGCCATAAATAGCCATAGAGAATATCCATGGAGAAGTATCCATAGAAAAAAGCCATAGAGATTTCATATAGAAATATTCATGTAGAATTGTCCATTGGAAATAGGTATAGGGATGAATCCATAGGAAATGTCCAAAGGAAATGGCCATAAAAAACCCCCATGAGAAAATACCCAAGAGAATCTCCATAAAGAATATCCACGAGGAAATATCAACTGAAATATCCATAAAAAACCATAGGGAGTATTCATGAAGATATATTCATAGAGAATGCCCATAGCGAAAAATCCATAGGAATAGCCATAGAGAAGTCCATAGAAAAGTCCATTGGGAAATATCCATTGGAAAATGGCCAAAGGGAATATCCATTGGAGATGTCCATTGGAGATGTCCACGAAGAAATATTCATAAGGAAATGGCCATAGAGAAAACCCATGAAGATCTCATATAGAAATATTCATTTTTCGTATGTCATGACGGAAGAGAATGTTTCTTGATAGACAATTTCCTCTTTCTGGAAGTTGCCCACCACAAGTCTTGCCAAACCACAGGTGGTGCTTTTTCCTTTTGATTCTTTCCTTTTGATTTCTTCCCATTGGTTTTCTTTTTGGCTTCTTCCTTTTGGTTTCTTCGTTTTGGTTTCTTCGTTTTGGTTTCTTCTCATTGGTTTCTTCCCATTGGTTTCTTCCCATTGGTTTCTTCCCATTGGTTTCTTCGTTTTGGTAATTCAACTAACTCGAAGGGTCCATTCTTGTCATGAGCACCAATCTCTTTGTCACAGGCAATGGTCCAAGGTATTTTCCCATTCAGCCGCATGGCTTGTCTATCCATAGGAAATAGCTATAGGGAGAAATCCATAGGAAATGTCCAAAGGAAATGGCCATAGAGAATATCCATAGAGAAATATCCATAGGGAAGTCCATAGAGAATCTCCATAAAGAATCTCCATGAAAAAAACCCATGAGAAAATACCCAAGAGAATCTCCATAAAGAATCTCCATAGGGAATCTCCATTAGGAAATATCAACTGAAATATCCATAGGTATGGCCATAGAGAATCTCCATAGAGAATGCCCATAGCGAAACATCCATAGGAAAGATCCATGAATCGACCGGGTCTTTCTCCATAGAGAAATAGCCATAGGAATAGCCATAGGAATAGCCATAGGAATAGCCATAGGAATAGCCATAGGAATAGCCATAGAGAACTCCATTCGCTAAAAGCGGCAATAAGGAGAAGATCAGATGAGATCTAATGGGAACAGAAAGGGATTGCAATGAGACCAGAACGAGATTGGGTCAAAAAGTCAAGATTCATAAGAGACTATGAGAAATGGTGGAAAAATGGTGGAGGAAAAATGGTGGAAGAAAAATGGTAGAGAAGAAAAATGGTGGAAGAAAAATAATTGGGGGCGAGAGGGAGGGGGGGGAGGGGGGTTTTTATATTCTTCGCGAGGTCGCCCCCTGACGCAGCTCGATTTGCAGCCACCCCCGCACCGCAACATATATAAGGACGCCATCGCCCACTTTTGAGACCCGCATTTTTCCCATCATCCTCACTAAATATTTACTACCCCACACACCAAATGTTTATTCCTTTGATTCATTTTTGTATGTATGGCATTATACAGTGGAACTGCATATAGATCATCAAATCATAGCAAAATGGCCAAAGCGAATATTCACACGAAAGCGAATATTCACACGAAAGATCCTTAGGAGATGTCCATGAAGAAACCCCGGAGCACTTTGAGGAGTGACTTGATGAAAGTGTCACACAAGAAATTACCATCTTCATTTTTGAAAACAAGGCCAGAAGGTATGTTTATGCAACAAGAATTGAGTTATAGAAGCATTTGGGAAGGAGCATTTGGGAAGGAGCATTTGGGAAGGAGCATTTGGGAAGGAGCATTTTGGGATCCTTCAAACCGATGTTATGGCAGCAAAACTATAAGAAGGCACCCCTGACTTTCTTGTTGGTGGTGACTAATCTTGTACCAGCGAATTGAGTGTCGCTAGCCTGTTTAGCATCGAACTGAGGCATCGAACTGAGGCATCGAACTGAGGCATCGAACTGAGGAACAATGTCCATCCACAAACGCACCACTATAGCATCAAGCTGCCTAAGCATATGCTCCTCCATCTTTTCCTCACTTCAAGTGGCTTCGTCTTCGTTTCCCTGTGATTAGAGAAAATCCATACGGAGTCTTCATCAAGAATTGTCCATAGGGGCCATAGGAAAAGTCCATAGGAAAAGTCCATGGAGAAAAGCATAGAGAATATCCATGAGAATGTCCATGAGAATATCCATGAGAATGTTCATAGGAATTTCACTGCTATCCTTTGCCAATTCTTCCGTGACCGTCGTTTTATTCCAAAACAGAGGATGGAACTTTTTCTTTTGAAAACCACAATTTTCTCCAGACTCGGTTCTTCCACCTTAAACTTTCACTGGAAACCCCGGCTTATTTCCCCCAATCTTGTTAAAGACTTGGAGCCTTGAGTGGATCAAATTGTTTCGCTGCACCTTTGGTTCTGGTGATTGGAACTCACCACTATAGCCAGGATTAACAAGCTAAACCAATAACTGGTTAATTTTGTTTCTGGACATTCGGAACCGATTCTGGAACAGACTTTGGAACTGATTCCTGGGTACAGGATCAGTCAATAAAAGTCCATGCTGAATCGAGTCAGTTTGCCTGCATATCAGTCATCAAAAGTCCACTTGTTGGAATCAACTTGGTGCAAACCATAATCTTTCCTGAGTCTCTGACGTCACTTCCACTTTCTGAAAGCAATTTCCATGAGAAATCCAGGAAAGTCCATGAGAAATCCAGAAATGTCCATGAGAAATCCAGAAATGTCCTAGAAAAATCCAGAAATGTCCTAGAAAAATCCAGGAATTTCCTAGAGGCCTTCACCATTGGGTACGTTTCCAAGATCATACTCATTAGTGACGTTCTGACACGCATCGGTGTCACTCACAGTTGTCCTTATGAGTTTTAGCCCGATTGAAACTGATCTCCAGTCGAACTCTTCTTAGGGGAACAAAACATCAAGAAAAACCCTGGAGTGAGAGTCGCCCACACGTTGATTAAATCAAAATTTTATGATTTCAACCCTTGCTCTGTCCTGCATATCACACATTATCCCACCTGGCCGGCCATACCTTTCCCACCATCTTAGGGTGTTCTGGTCATTAACGAAAACAGGATCTGAAAGAAAGGTTCCACATGTGATTCCCAATATTAATGACCTTCAATGACCTTCAATTCCCTTCTATTCTCTTCGATTCTCTTCGATTCTCTTGGAATCCATTAATCTCCACTCGGTTCTGTCCTGTACAGATGCATTTTGTCCTGTTTAAACCTTGATTTGACCTAAAACGGCCCGAAATTGCCTCAATTTAGACGTTTCTGGGCTGAGAATGACCAATTTCCGTCGAAATTTCACCTATTCTGACCTGAAATCGACCGATATCGGCCAAAAGGTTCAAACCCAATCCCACTGGCTTGAATAGATCACGTGGAAGGCTTCAGGGAATCGGTTTTTGGGCTGGGTTCAGGAACGCCGATCTCGAACTTGTTCAAATTCTCGGAAATCAACGTATCCATATTATTGACCCAATCCGGCACGCGGTACGAGTGTCGCTGGGCCAATTGCCTTAGAAGAGCCCTTGTTTCCGAACTGTTTGCAGTGTCCAGGTCCATGGCCTGCACCCACAGCTCGATGACCCGGTCCTTCAACACATCAAGGTACGGCGTCTCCTTCTTGGTCGTGTGGTCCACATAAACAAGCTCAGTGTCCACGCCACTGATCATATCTTCGTCATCACTGGAACTGCGGAGTTCCCAGTTGCCCTTTTCGAGGTCATTGGCGAAGCCCAAGAGAAAATCTCCAAACGTATCGGCAATGCGGAACTTGGTATCGAAATCCCGCCCAAAGAGAATCACCTGCCCGGATTTGGCCTCGGGAAGCTCCTTGGCCTCGAAAGCATCCGGCGACAAGTCGATGCCAATGTAGTTTCCGGCTCCATCGGTGATCATGGGGATCCACATGGAATGGGCATAGATGGAGAGGATGGTTTTGGGCGGCACACAGTTTTGCTCTGGAAAACGCAGTTTCAGTTGTTTTCTGTGTTTGAACCCGGCAGCCACGCTAAGGTCTCCGTCCACTGCCGATAGTGCAATGTCAACGTCTTGTCCGTTCATTTTAGCATCCAAATTTGGCTTTTTCTGGTCCAGATTCAGGAAGTTCCGCCTGACTTTCGGCAGTTTTTGTCCTAAATCAGACAGTTTATCCAATCTCCTTTCCAGAGTCTGCCCCTCGTTTAATTCCCGTTCCAGCTCCACATCCCCGGGGTTCAGCCCGGATCCCAACTCTTTTCCTTTTTCTCGCTCCACACCACTTTCAATGTCGCTTCCAGACACTCCAGACACTCCAGACACTCCAGACACTCCAGACACTCCAGACACTCCAGACACTCCAGACACTCCAGACACTCCAGACACTCCAGACACTCCAGACACTCCAGACACTCCGGACACTCTAGAACCTCTTTCCAAGTCACTTTGAGACTGTCTCTCAGACACTCCCTTAGACACTCTTTCAGACACTCTTTCAGACACTCTTTCAGAGTGTCTTTCAGAGTTTTCAGAGTTTTCAGAGTGTCTGGAGTGTCTGGAGTGTCTAGACTGTTTCTCCATAGCAGAAACTTTCCGCCAACTTTCAGTCATCACGGCCACCTCGTCTATCGGCAAAAGCCGAAGCCCATAGAACAACCCACACGCCCCATTATCATTATAAGTATTCTGGCCATCGGTAAGCCGAAAAAACTCCCGGACACACTCGGGGAATTTGCAATTGAGATCCTTCTCCAACTCGTTGATATCCGAATCCGTACAAGCCGCCAGAAGCGAATTGTTCAAGTCGTCCAGGTGACTATGGAGCCATTTCTTCACGTGGCGCCACGCAAGCCTTGTTTCGTGGATCCCTTCTTTTTCCGTATCAACCCCGACCCGCCCAAGCGACACCGACGAGTCGTTGGCGTTGCTGGCGCCTAGAAGCGACGTCTGCACGTCGGGTTTATTGATGCGATTGAACGACTTGCGGGAATCAAAGTCCGAGTACTTGTCCGTGGCACTGAGCAGGTAAAAAAACTGCCTGATTTGTTTGGAGATGGCCATGGGACAGATTGGGGGCTTTTTGGGGGGATTTGGGGTTTTTTTTGGGGTGTTTTTGGGGGGATTTGGGGGACTTTTGGGGGGAGGAGAAGATGAGGAGAAGATGAGGGGGTTTGGGTGTGGGACGCGTTGCGCGCTTATCTAAGTACCCGTGCACCCGTACACCAACCATAACCTACCCACTTTTCTTATTCTCCACAACACTGTATATTTAGCCACAGCCTCTTTTATATCTACAATTTAATGAAGGGAGCAGATGCTCCATTTTCATATATTGGTCTAGTTTCAAGAAGTGAGAATCTAAAAAAGAAATAAATTCAGAATCGTGAAAGATTTGGTCTGTTCAGGCGCAGATCTGGGACTGTTTGGTTGGGTGCTCATTGTTGAACATATGAGCCTCGCACGTCTCATGTAAAGCATTCTGAAACTCAAGAAGAGGAGAATAGAGGAGAATGTACTCCTCAGTTCAGAATGCGGGGTATACAGATGAATCACGGAGGTAAGAACCACGGTTGGGTAGAAAGCCGACCAGTGGAGTATCTGGAACCAAGGAATGATCTCTGATGATATCCACTCACGCAGTCAGTCACGAAGGGGGCAAGGCCAATGACCGCCTCCTTTGGAGTCCTCTAGCACCGTCAAAAGGCCCAGCAATCCGGAGGAGAATCGCTTGCGTTTCTCGGCGATTTTCGTGAGCTCTTCAAGTTATCGAGGAGCTCAAAAATGACGAAGCGGTGAAATCAATTGGGTTCCTTACTCCTTGCCATTCAGCACCATGGCATAGTATGTTGCATCGTCCTGAAATTGTTGAGTCGTCATGGTTCTTGAAATGTGAGCCACCATTACATTTGACCATTGGTAATATCAACAACGTCAAAGAGTACCGAGACGAGCTGGACCGCTTCTTCGACGATCCCGTGGAGTTTATACGCAACTTGCCCTATGAATGGCCCTCACAGCTTGTTGTGTTCGAGCCAATGGAGTACTTAGTACGGGAATCACGCATGAGGGGTATGGTCGGGTTGAAAAAGGAGGGGGGTGAAAAAAAAGGGTGGAAGTTCTGAGAAGCGGATTTGGCTGCAATTTATATTCGCCCGCCGCGCGCGTTTCATATTTGTGCCGCCACAAAACCGTCTGTTTCTGGCCACAAAGCCGCCTGTTTCTGCGGTATATAAATACGCGATCCCCCCCAGTTTTTTTTACAGCGCAATTATACTTTTCTCTTCCTTGAACTATTCTCCGACAAATCTAGGCTATTCAGTTGGATATAAGGTGGGTAATCCCTTCAGCTCAGCTTGTGATAAGGAATAAGATTCCAAGATTATATAAAGGATTCCTAGATCAGATATACCAGAAGCAATAATACAAGCAAAGAAATGACTACAGAAATTCCCTACTTAAAAGAGTTATTGGAAGACAATGAGACTCACGTGCCAGATTATGACCAGGCATGACTATGTTAGGAATGAATTTATGAGCACTGGTATGCAGTACTCAGTGGTTCTGGATCCCAATATCAACCCACATGATGAGTGTCATGTGACTGACCGAACGGGGAGCCCGAAGGGTTACCCGATACAGCCAGAAAGTATATAAGAACTAACAGGCTCGCCTAGTTAGATTTACCTGGAGAGGAATCTCTAAGGTGTATACGACTATACCTCATGATACTTTCCTGTATACAGTCCACCAACCTGTTAAGTTCTAACAGACTAGGTGCACGACTGCGTTTTAGTCACTACAGAAGTCCCTTTTTAATGTGTTTTACTGAATTATAGTTGAGTATGAGATGAACTTTTCTTGGTTATTCCTGATTTTATGACCCGGTGGACGGTATATAGACTCCGCTAAATGGGACTGGGGACTTATATGCAGGACTCCCTTTTTATATAGTCTATAAATCAAAGACAGGCTATAAACTAAAGACAGACTTCTCCATAGTGAATATTTACAGGAGTATACGGGATCAGGTACGTATACCGAGGGAAAAGGCCGAATTGGGTTGGTATGGTTGGTGGAGTTTGGGCGCCCTCGGAATGGTCACGTGATATGCACCTTCCGAAACACCCCGGCTGTTTTAGCCACACAAGTTAGTTCTAACGTTGCCAATCGTACATGATGGTCTTGAATATGGTGGTAATCGATTTAGTGTGGTGGATTGAAAAAATATGTTTTTTTGGGGAGGATGAAACGACCCCAGTCAAGAGGTCGGAACTGGATATAAGGACCGGAACTGGAAATAAGCCTGGATATAAGGACCGGAACTAGACAAACCTGCATAAAAGACTGGAACTAGACAAACCTGCATATAAGACTGGAACCTGCACACAAGGCCCGAAAGTCAAACTCACCTAGTCTCTCTTACAAATCTACAGAATATACCCCGGGCATGAAGTGCAGAGTCTATCGCAAAGACAAAACACGAAAAACCGGGCGCGTTGCTATGGAAAGACCAAAACTAACCACCGTGAAAAGAAAAAAAAACGGACTCCTCTATGGCTAGGCCCGTACCTCCGGAAAAACTCCATCGGTTGCCCAGAAGATCCCAAAAGGGGGCGTGCAAAAAAACCCTAGCAGACTTGGAAAATTAACCAGCACGGCAACCCTCCACTTCCGCCGACATACGTCACGAGCCCTGCACTGGGGGTTTCATTTTGGTACGATTCGTTGGTAATCAAATTGATGCGTTTTTTAAAAGTGGCGATTCGTCTCCTTTTATACTTTTTCGCGCGCCGGGTAACTGGCATATTCGAGGTGCACGGGTTTCGCCCCCTACTCCTCCCCTCGTCCCCCTGCCCCCCCACGCTCTCCCCGCTCCCCCCGCTAAAAACCCACGCTTTAAGAAAAATTAATCTTTCTTTATAGAGTCGTTATGTGCAGGTGAAGTTTACAGTGATTATTAAAGAGATTTTTTAAAAAATATTTGTTAGTGTTTGTGAGTTTTTTCATGGTGTTATGCTCAGGTGAGTGGGAGTGTGGAAATTTTGTTGCCGCGACGTAAGTTATGAGTAGCGCACGACCCGTATTTTTCATAGGCTTTTCCACAGCCTTACACAACGTATTTGGATTTTGTAAAAGGCGTAGTGTATATAACTGTTTGTTTAGAGGACCAGAGTGAAAAAATTAGAGTCAATTTTACTTGATTATGTAATCAGAAAAGGAGAAACTCAGTATTTTGAGGGCACGAGCTCTTGGTGACAATCTTTTCTTTAATCCTTTAATAAGTTTGTGATGGCTTTTTGTGTGTTTCAGGTTTGTTTCAGGTTTGTTTCAGGTTTGTTTCAGGTTTGTTTCAGGTGTTTCAGGTGTTTCAGAATTGTTTCAGGTTTGTTTCAGAATTGTTTCAGGTTTGTTTCAGGTGTTTCAGAATTGTTTCAGGTTTGTTTCACCCAATATCGAGCAATCTTGCATTTCACATTGAACGACTACAAATCTGAGTTTAAGAAGTGTTTTGTAAATCTAGAAACTGAATAGAGGGTGGTTACCCCAATTTACTGCATATTAGAGCCGTTCCTGCACATTAGATATCTTACAGGATAGAACAACAACTTCGAAACCAAGACGTTGCTGATATCCTGTATATTGCTAAGGCTTTGAAGCTTTGGCTTTGGAGGTTTTTCGAAATCACTGAGCTCAAAATGAGTTTCAGCTTCCCTAAGTCACTGTAGAGGAGGTTTTAGAATTTCAATATACCGTTCTGAGATCGAAATCTAGGACTATAAAATGACGGGAAAAGAGCAAGTAATTGGAAGGTGGTGGCGGGGGTAGAGTAGTGTCCTGCATGTGCTGTCTCACGTGCTGGCGCACGTGGACGCAGGTTTTAGGTGCAGGTCCCGCCTCACGTGCTATCGCACGTGGACCGCGCGCACGTGACTTGCACGCGACTTGCACGTGAGTTATTAACTTTGCCAAAAAAGGCAAGCGCTTTCAACGCATAGCAAAGCCTGCACCAATCTCACGTGCTATATACAGCGCGTGCACTCACGCATTGCCTTTATTGCTTTGGATCCACGCTTTTCCACCAACTCCATCCCACACCATGGCCTTTCTCTCCAAGCTCAAATTAATTGTTGTGACCTTCGTGGTCTTTTACGCCACGTACCTCTCCTCGCACAAGTGCCAGCAGAAAACCGTGTTGGAACACTTGACCCACCCGAACGCAGGCAAGTTCTTGAACCATCCGTTTGCTGCCCAACATGACCAATTGTGTGGCGCCTTGAACACAGGCTCCAGCTACTTGCGCCCCTATGTCAACCAAGCCACTTCTTTCTTGGACAAGCACGTGCACCTGCACCCCACGTTCAAGAAGTACCAGGTTGGCGTCCATTTGGACAATTCCAAGAGCTTTTACGCCAAATCCGTGGCTCCTTATGTCCACAAGATGTGGCAATACGTGGAGTTGCTCGAGTACCACGTGGCGGTTAAGGTGTCGGAATTGACGGGCCATGCCCAGCACCACTATAAGAATACCGTGGCGCCATTGGCCAGTGACTTGCTGAGCTCGTTGACTGACCAATTGAAGAACACCGTGGTGCCCAAGGCTGGTGAAGTCAAGGACCAGGTGGTGGACCAGGTGGCGGATTCTTATAACAACTTGCCCAATGCGGAACAAGTCAAGAAATCCGTTGAGTCGCTTAAGGACCAGGTCAAGGCCAAATTGGAGTAAAACTAGTCTTGACTAGGGCCACCTCCGACTTCCGAGACTTTAGGTGCTATGCCCATGATTGCGATTTAACACGTTAGGTATGCGATTCAATGCGATTCAATGCGATTCAATGCGTTTTGTATGTGAGGCCAGGCTCCAAGCTACTTATGATGATAGCAAGATTGGCTTGGTGTAACGGTTGATTGGACGTTCAATTGTGACCGTTCCCCCGGCCATGGCTTATATGCAGTTCAATATCTGTCCAGACAAATTGTAGATCAAATGTAGCAGTGTAGTCACCAGAACCAGTGTAGAAGAGTACTGCACAGTAGTCCATGGTTTGATTTCTTCAAAGAAGTTACTTTGATTTTCTGTATTGCTTGGGTCCAGTGGACAGGAAATTGGGAATGGTAGACTGACAATTTCATTTATGCTGAAAGGATTTTGGCAAGTGACGGATATTGTTGGGGAAAAAAGAACCCTTGAAGTCGAGCCAGTTTGAAGATTGAGTCGATTCTGTCTTCTGTCCAATTTGTCTAATCTTTCTGTCCATTCGTCTAGTCTTTCTGTCTTTCTGTCTTTCCATCTTTCTGTCCCATTTGTCCAATCCTTCTGTCTTTCTGTCCAATTTGTCCAATCCTTCTGTCTCTCTGTCTCTCTGTCTTTTGATATAATGAATTTTCAAGTATTTGTTTCATCGCTCATAATTATATAAGTATAATCAATAGCAGGTGAAATTAATAATGAACTAAATGTTAATAATCATGACAATAAAGGATGCATCTCCCAATCTATTTCAAATCTGGCCTCAGAAATCAACCATTGCAAAATCAGTGAGAACCTGTAGAAAGTAGAGTCTTAAAATTAGTATAGCATTAAACAGATGGTAACCATCAAAATCTTTAATGCTTCGGCACTCTCATGAAATTTTGAATTTTGGGATGCCCATCAGTTTCGCCCAAATTCAGGTCAATCAAAGGTTTAGCCCTTGAATCTATTAGCCTCTAAGTCCACTATTTTTGGACTACTGTCAATGCAGTGAAGGCCATGTGATGAAAAGTGGAAGTGCCACTATAGCTGCGAACCGGCTTGAGTGGCATGTAGATTTGTGGTTTGTAGTCTCTGAAAATCTATACATGTAAACCAATACCAATATGTATGATTTAGCATTAGCAAGATGCATCCCTTAAAACACAGGATTGGAGTTGGTAGTAAGCACAAGTCCATTCGATGATCCAGACGTCAAAGCCTGAGACTTCCAAGACTCCTCTCCGTAGTCAATGTACCATTGATCTTCCAAAGCGACAGTACAGTCATCACCAGATCTAGACACAACTGTCCCTTGTACTTCCGACGTTCATAACACCATTGTAGAACCCTTCCTTGTAAGCCTAGTCCTTAGCAGCAGCCAATTGAACAGAGTCCTTAGGAGATTGAACGGGGAAGGAGACACTTTGGAAGGAAAGTGTGGTCCAGAATCGGAGAGTAGGGGAAAAAGTAGTGTGAGAAAAAAGTAGTGGAAAAAAGTAGTGGGAAAAATAAAATTGGTAGGAAAAAATAGGGGGGGAGCCTCGCTCTTATATATTCTGATGGTTGCAATTTGGTGCGGGGGTTTCAGGAGGTGCATATCGGGTGGCGACATGCGCGAGCACTGGCTGCAATTCCAAAGGAATATATAAAGAGTGCGATTCCCCCCTAAATGAAAGGAGCTAAACCTTTTTCCCAGATTTGCAAATGAAATAGAAACAAGCTTGAAATTATGTTGTTAATGATTGAACTCCGTTTAGAAAAAATCAAATTACATAACATCACACCTTTGCTTTTTTGTGTCGCCGTGGTCAGTGATCAGTGATCAGTGATCAGCATAGCATCATTATTGCTATAGCATCTCCAATATCCTTAGTATCCCTTTGACTATTCCTTGAATTGTACCAGTGATTAAATCTGCTTTCTAGGGTGAATTTGTTTCAAGACGGAAACGGGACATCAAAGTTGGTTTAAATATTCAAAGTTGGTTTATAACTTGAAACTTTTGACTTTCTCTTTTTTTCTTTTCTTTTTAACTTCTTCTCCTTTTCTGTCCACTCTGTCTAATCCTTCTGTCTTTCGGTTTCCTGTTCTCGATGCCACATTCCCATTTATGCCTGTACAGTATTATAGGTGTAGGAGTATTGGTTGGCCTGGTCAGTCTACCCTAGTTTTAGTATTTCACTGTTTCACTGTTTCACTGTTTCACTGTTTCACTGTTTCACTGTTTCACTGTTTCACTGTTTCACTGTTTAGGGGTGTTTCAAAAAATAGGACCTTCCAAAATCCAGTTTATAGTAGTCAAAGATAATTCGTCAATATTAGCCCGTAGCAGACTAGACTATGTTAACGAATCAGTCAGTTAAGGAGAGGAAATGGCGATTTCCTAGTATTCGTTTCCGGACAGACCAGTACACCCCAAGACTGACATGGCAACAAAGTCTCACGCTGACTAGAGTGTTAGAAACCAATTTCGTAATCTTTCCAGCTTATGAACTAACCAAGGGGTGGAAGTTCAACACGTTCTTCAATGTGCATTATATGCAGTTCCCTTCTCTTTTCATTGACTCTTCTCTCAGTAGGTCCCCAACTTTTCTTATGTACCTTTCCATAAGACCATGGCACTAGATTTGTTTTCTGCACGTAATTCCTAATATTCTGCTGGGAGTGTCAATTGATATTCTGCTCGTGCCATGGTGAAGTGTCATGTTGGTACTCGATTCCACAGAAGAATCGCCAAACCAAGAATCCAACATTAAGGTGTACGCCAAGAGGAATTTATACTTCATAATTAGACCATCTGATCTTAATGAATCTTCACTTCACGTTCGCCATGGTAATCATCAGCACGTCAAAATCTCCACAAGTCTATAAGACCAGAACAGTAGTTCTAGTGTTATATCCTTCGAAAGTGAAGATTTCAGTGATCTCGTGATCACCAAAAAGTTGGTTTTGAAGTAGCTGTTCCTCAAGTTTTCTTGGTGTTTGCTTGTTTCAGAGTCTTGGTCATTTTTGATTCACTTAGACAATAAACCACTTCATTGCCGGTAATCTAGCCCATGTCATTTTGGATACACCTTCACTTAATATAAAACCCATAAATAACCCTTTTTTGGTTGAAACCCTTATTTTAAAAAAAACCCTTATTTTTAAAAAACCCTTCTGATGAAAAATCACACCATAATTAGAAATACACCGGGGTTATTATTTGAAAAAGTGTGTTTGACAGATTCACATGACCATCACTACCGGTGGGTTTTTCGCGCTGCAAAAAAAAAACGGGGGATTTGGGGTCTTTTATATTCCGGTGGCTGCAAGTCTCGGGCCGCGCCACTGGAAGGTGAAACACTTCCCGTTTGGGAATGCTGCAATCCTTTTTGTGTTTGTAACAAGAATATAAATCCGCGCCATTCCCCCTCTTTCTCGAAACAAAGTTTTTGCCACCGACTTTACCCCCCTGAAGTATACACTGATCTAATTTGATGTGAGGTGCTACTGCCCTAAAACTGGATACTGAATACGGGAAGATCCCGGGAAGAAGCTGTTGGGTTGTTGGTGGTTTTTCGACATTATGTTTCGTGGATTCACTAGAGATATCTACAGGGTTGCTACAGGTTTACTACAGGTTGCTACAGGTTCACTACAGGTTTACTACAGGTTTACTACAGGTTTACTAGAGATTCGCTGGAGCTTCAATAGAGGTTCCGTTTGAGAACTCGAGGCCAGGGAGGTATTCATATATGTTCCCTAAAGCTACCACAAGCAGCTTTCTTATGATGATATGCCAAAGAAGCATCCCAGAGCCAAAGTCACCGAAAATGCTGTTCTTGAAACCTCATAGTAACTCTAGAATCACATACTACAGTGATACTGGTGGTACTGGCGATACTGGTGCTGCTTGGAAAATACCGGGAAAGGTGACTGTTTGATTTCGACTGCTTGACTATTGACCTGGCTCACATGACCTGAGCATATCTATTACTATTATGTACTAAGCCTCAGCAATGTACTCCTGGCTCTCGTCTGCTTCCTGGCGTTCTCCTGCCTCTCTGAACTCGTCACTTTGGTCAGCGTCACTCTCGGCAACTTCACTTTGGTCAGCGTCATTCTCGCCAACTTCACTTTGGGCAGCGTCATTCTCGGCAACTTCACTTTGGGCAGCGTCATTCTCGCCAACTTCACTTTGGGCAGCGTCATTCTCGCCAACTTCACTTTGGTCAGCGTCATTCTCGGCAACTTCACTTTGGGCAGCGTCATTCTCAGCAACTTCACTTTGGGCAGCTTCAGCCTCCTGCCTCTCTCTCTCGGCCCTTTCATCCCGCTCCTTTTCCTCCCTCTCGCGTTGTTCCTTCTCCTGCCGCTTCTTCTCCCTCCGCTCCAAAACCTGCCTGTTCAAACCCTCTCTTTGTTGATAAGCCACATTCGCCTTGGCCCGCATTAACTTCATGTACTCGTCGTTATCCTTCAACAAGAAGATCACGTGGAAGTTCATCTTCTTGAGAAACTCGGCCCACTTCGAAAGCCCTTGGGGAACGGTTCCTCGTGGATTGAGCCTATAAGCTTCGGCCTCGTCGAAGATTTGGTCCCGCATCTTGAATATCGACTCTTTCACTGCATGGAACTCCTTCCATGCACTCCAGCTGTGCTTATCGTCATAGCCTGCATGCGTCTGCAAGACCTGGAGCAAACCACTGAGCCGGTTGGAGAAATCCAGAATCACAGTATCTGCAAACGACTCGAGAATGTCCACCGTGGCCTGTGCAACCTCAAAATACTTGCTCATGACTTCGGCGTGTCCTGCATTCAAGTGGCTTTCCACTATACTCATTTGCCCTTCCGTTTCATTATAGCACTGGGCAATGTGTGTCCTCATGGCTTGCCTGTCGACTGTGGGATTATCGATGGGGTCACCGGAGGTCCGGATGTTCTCCGAGTCCTTGTCGATCAGTACAATCAACTCGTTCATGTTCTTGTACCGCAAGTAGTTGGACTGTTGCAAAGCGGTGAAGTTGGTGGAGATATTCTGGGTGAGTTGGGCCAACTTTGGGTCCAAAAATGGACTGAATTCGTCCTCTAGACTGCTAAGCGTCAAGTTGAGGAATTTCGATACCCGTTTTTTCCAGTAGCTCAATTCTTCTTGGAGCTGGGATTCCAGAGACTGCACCGTGGCCACGGAATCGGGGTTTGGGTCGTCCAATTCGGCAATTGAATCCATGGATTGAGGACTACTGCTGTCTGCAGTCCCCATCGTCACGGTTTGAGTTGAAGTTGAAGTTAAAGTGAAAACTTCAATGTCCAGATCATCTGAATCCAGACTTGGTGGTTGTTGGGATTCCTTTTCGGCCTTTTCGGGACCACTCTGGACGGGAATTTCCCCATTGGGAATGCCATTTTTGTCGTTTTCAGCTGCTTCATCCTCCAGCCCGTTCACGTGATCCAAGATCTCCTGTACCTGGGACAAGCGGGTCTTTTGCTCCGAAACCCCAAGGCCCGAGCTTTTGTTCATCTGCATAAGCAGGGCAATTTCCAGAAACAAAAAATCCGCCTTCTCCTGCAAGGCCATGCTTCGCGAAGCAGACATTTGAAACTGCAGCAAAATTCCAACGAATTGTTGCACCGGAGGAAGCTCAAGAAGCGGTGCTCCTGTATACAGCCACACGACCGTCATCACCTCCTTCAAAACAGGCCCCACGTAAAGAGTATAGTTCCGTGTACAGGTATTCTTTGTCCATGACCAGAAAAGAAAAGATTGAAGCTTCACCATCAGTGCCGAGGCATCCACAGTCCTCTCTAGACTGGCCGCGTACTGCAGACAGTAGTAGTCCACTATAGGCCCCATAGATCCCGTATACCAGCTCCAGAACTTCGCCCATGCCCAGCTAACTCGGGGAAATACATGCAGAACCACCTTTCGCCTGCCCATAGCCTCCCAAGATTTCAAAATGGCCCTGGTGGTGCTTGTACGGTGCAGGAGCAGGTACTTTGCATCCAAAAGGGCCCAGTTCTCCAAAACAACGGCTGAAAACGGCGAAAAAACGGGCCCCGTGATATCAGATACCCTCTGTGAGATGAGATAGCGTTCGTCGGCCGCCGAAACGTGGGTGGAGACCGAGTTCCAAAGCGGCACAAATACCTCGTTGTGGGGATGACACGCCCACGTGGCCAATGGGGATTTTGCACCGGGGCATTCTTCTATGGCGAGGTACACCACATAGGGAAATACCACAAATAATATGAGGCGCCGGAGAAACGAATATAGCTTCATGTGCAGTCGAGTGGAGATATTGGGTGTTATGTTTGAGGGGGACCAAAGGTCGCACGATCCGTGATGCACGGGTGTGGGAACGGGGAACACGAGTAAGAGACGAGGATGGCCCTTTTGATGCAAAACGGCGCATCACTTCACATCACTTCACATCACATCACATTGCATCGCAGACTAAAACACCGCATAGCATAATCTTCTCATACCCGATGTCTTCACAATTGGTCACGGTGGGAGTCTTGGGCTTGGCCACAGGCATGCTCATACAGTACTGGGTGCAGAGCATCACCAGCCCACAAATCACGGCGCCAAAGAGTAAGGCGGGCAAGAAACACGCCCAAAGTCAAGGTGAGTCGCCAAGCGAGTCCCAAAAAGAGTCGGAAAGCGAGCTGGAGCCCGAATCCGAAGATATTGATATCGATCTGACCGCCCTCAACGATATCCCCGGCGAGGTCCGCATGACGCTCATTGTACGGCAAGATTTGAAGATGGGAAAGGGAAAAGCAGCCGCACAATGTTCCCACGCCACGTTGGCTCTCTATAAGAAAATGACCAACGCCGAGTCCGCAGCCTATAATCCCCAGATGGTGCGGCGGTGGGAGTGGGGCAACGGGCAGGCCAAAATCACGTTGCAGGTGCCCACGCAGGAAGACATGGACTTGTTGTATGCGCAGGCCATGGAGTATGGCGTCAACTGCTATATTGTGCATGATGCGGGACGGACGCAGATCCAGGCGGGCAGTGCCACTGTTCTCGGGCTCGGGCCCGCTCCAAAACCCGTCTTGGACAAAATCACCCTGCACCTTAAGTTGTACTAGTAGCCCTAAAAGGTATTAGCAAATCTCCAACTCCAATGGGATGTATAGATTTTAAACCCCCCTTTCCAAATGTAGTGCCACATTTCGTAGCCAGACTAAACTGCTTCGTTAAAAAATCTCCCTGCGTTTAACATCATTCATCATTCCCTTAAGCAACTCTAGGGTTTGCATTAGCATAAGCTGGTGGGTGATTTGCCAAAGATAAACGAACTGCCTGATATACCAATCAATGTATGGATAGTATTCCCAATAAACATTCAGCCAGATGAGAATGCAGAAGTATTTATCATCAGCTTGGGTCCCAGTGTGTCAAACAGTCAGTTAAGAAGACCAGCAGTAGGTCTCATTCCGTAGCAAAAACTTTTTCGTCACCAATGGTGGCACTTTTCTGTTCTTTGGAACAAAGTGTGTGACAGAGACGGGTGCTCATGATACGAACGGAACCTTTAAGTCGGACGAATTATCAAATGGGGATTCGCATTAAAGGTGAAAGTCTCTGGCTAAGACATGATTGAAGATCCCGAAGAACTTCCAGACAAAAGGTACCAACTGTTGGAGAGCATGCTCACCTGTGCTAAGGTGTGCTAAGACATGAGAGGTTGAGGAGGTCTTAGCCATTGCATTGAAGCAAGGATTGGTGATAAGACAGAAGTGTGGCACGACCGAATTCCTTTATCTGAGACGGGGTGTTTAAAGGATGTCTCTATATGGATTGGAGCAGGCCCCTCGTGGAATTGTCTTTTAATGGAGTCCCAATTGTCGTTTAATGGAGTCCCAATTGTTATGTGATGACTCAGGGCTGAATCATTAATCTTGGATATTTTGAAACCACATAGCTGAAGAATGGAATGGAATGGGAAGGAATGGAATGAAAAAAAGGAAAAAAAGGCTGTCGAGATACTCAGGGGGAGGGCTGTTATTTATACATTTCCTCACCCTCAACCCTGCGCCCCATGCACTTGCAGCCACCCACCATGCAGGAACAGCGAGCAGCCACGAATATATAAGGATCCACATCCCCCCTCCCTTTTACCCCCTCCCTTTTTTATTCCCCCTCTCTTTTTTATTCCCCCCTCCCTTTCTCATTCCCCCTTCCTTTTATCCCCTCTCTTCCCCGTTCCAAGAATACAAAGAAAATTGGGGGAAACAAAAATACTCCTTTTCCGAACCCCTGGGTTTTATCCAATGCATATCACTGTTCCAGAGACTGCTACAAAGGCTGCACGTTCCTGACTACTCCATTGACCACAATACTGACTGACGTCATCCAGAGTGGTCTTTGCCAAATACTGCTTACTTAGCGCTTACGAGTGTGACATGAAGTCACTCACAGGTGATCATGTAATGGGTTTAGGAGATGTACATCAAAAGTGTATGTACGAGTTTCTCTAAGGGATACCTTGGAGATGGCCTTCTACAATGACGATGTATTGATACTTGAACAAATCCTGTGTGAAGGGGGTAATGCCGAGGCCATTATGGGATCAGAAACACTAGATGTCCGTGGGAATGAATTCAGAAGTTGGGCACTACATGGAACTTAGTGGATTCCATCTACAAGTTAGAGTATATTGGTGAAGGTGAGTTGTTTCTTGGAAACACTTATATACCTGAATTGCAAGAGAAGTATGATCAATCCGAACAATTGTGGACATCCTCATGTTTTCAGCAATTACAATGAGACTAGATATTGCCTATCGGACACTGGATTGGCAAGGTACTTAGAGGAAACCAAAGCGAAGCTTAGGATGGCAGCCCACATGACTGCGATATACTTCCTACAGATTTTAGAGGGTTACATTCAGAAGATGCTGAAATGTTCACGGAACACAGATGTCGAGACAGTCCAAATCTGAGGATCTAATGATTTTATGCGTGGTCTGATTTCATGGTCATCATAGTTGAAAAAGACCATAGCAGTGTCTACCAACAAGGGTGAGCTCTTTGGGTACTTGAAAGCAGCAGACAGACAGTACACCCTAAGATCAAAAAAATTTGATATCGAATAAGGAGAACAAAGCATGTTGAGAGGAAGTCTAAACTTGTATCCAACACGTGGAGAAAGGCTTGTTACGAGTGATCCATATTGGAACGAAAGAGAACCTTGCCGACTTACTTCCCACCAAAGCATTGGAGAGGCAACAACATGAACGAATGAACTCACGGATTCCATATGATGATGGAAGACAGATAGAAGATGTTTCAGCTGAGGGAAAGTGTTGAATGTGAACGCATTGCGAGTTGTCCAGATGAAAACATTGTTATGGGAAGAACAATGCTAGATGAGTGTCGTCTAGACGTCACTCTTGTCTAATATGGGCCGGCATATTCCCTAGACGAGAGGATATGCCTATTATATTAGCAAGGAAGCAGAGAGAGAATGAGCTCGGTTTGAGAATAGGAAATGCCGATTTCCTAGTATTAAATCAGAGAGAACCCAGAATACAAATAACTGAGGCGCAAGTTATGTTACACACGCTCGAGAGTATCAGAAACCTAGTACTATTATAGTAATACGTTTAACATTGGATAGCCTTGAGATCTAGAAATAGATGTAAAAAGAGATATTGATGTGTGGAGAGAGATAGATGCGCCATGCAGCCTATGTGCAGGTGCATGCAGACGTCCATGAGATAAGGCCAGAATTCTGGGCAACCCTTGGATCAAATTAAATGCAATTTGGTCAACGTTTTTTCGTCAAGTGTAACAGGACGCTGCCAAACTCTGGACTTGTGGCTGTTTCTGGTTGATGAGATACCTACCCCCAGCCGACCTGCACATACGCGAGTCCTGTATATAACCCGCTGACGTGCATCAGACATACCAATTCCAGTATAATTTAACCATTGACAAATCTCCTGAAATCCAATCTCAGAATATACAACAACAAAATCGTTCTCATTCACCCGGACAGCTCCTGGTCAACAGTTCTCCCTGACAACGTCCCATACTGATGAGTGAGACTGAGCCACCAAATCCTCAAACAGTACACCCTAAACTTTTTCCTACCACCTTCATCTTAATTTTTTTAATCAGAAATGGTTAGAACTTTAGCAGGTCTCGAGATTGGAAAACAGAGTTTTTTTGTCTTGAAAAGATCCAGAGATCCTTGAAAAAAGTAATGTTTCAAGCGTGTTTCAAGCGTGCGTCACATCTGTTTCATTCCCTGTATATGCTTCTTTCTGGAGCAGCAGGTACTCGAAATCGGCAATGCGGAGCGACACAAACCTCTCCTTTAACAGCTCATAGGATTTCAGCTGGATGCTAAACAAGCGGCTTTTCAAGCTGTTATTTTGCAGCCGGTAGCACCTCCATGGCGTTGAACTCCGCATATGTAAAGTTCAAAGCCATGGAAAGGCCATCGCCGTGATCATTGTAGAGCATGAACATTCATGATAGCAGCGGTGGGTCTGGGCCAAAAGCAACGTGATAATGGGCACAAGATGGGCTATTTAATCAACCCATTGATCACGTGCTTGAGGACTTACTCGTGCGTTTTGTCATCAACGTCGCCGATGACCGATGAAGACTCATCTTCTATAGAACGAGTGTTCTTCCAGGTCGAGGAGGCCCAATGGTTCTGCACGGACTTTGTGCGGGCGCTCAACCAGAACTTGCCCAGCATGAAGATGAAGACTATTGCTCCGAAACTTTTGAAGAAATGTCCGTTGCTCTGGAACTGGGGCGACCCGAGGAACTCTTTGGCTCGCTTTGGCGTCCAAAGTCCACCATTCCTGTGCGAGGCCAAGCCTTATTGTGCGAGGCCAAGCCTTATTGAACAGCGACTTGACCAAGGTTGTTTGGGCCCAGGGGAAAGATTTCCAAGGACGAGTCGGACCTAGAATGTGCCATCCGATGGAGTCAGTAGTGCCATCCAGGGAGTCAGTAGTGCCATCCAGGGAGTCAGTAGTGCCATCCGATGGAGTCAGTATCTAAAAAGCCATACTTCTTAGAGTTCTTGGGGACCAAGTCCTTGATGGTTTTTAAATCGGCACGATGGTAGCCCAACACTCAACACATACTAGGGATTGTCTCAGTATTGTGGTAACTCAGTGTGGTCGGCAACATCTCAGAATTATCCAGGGACAATATGATTTCCATGAACGCCATGGAAACATGGAGGTCTAGACATATCTTTTGTCTATGGCCATTCAACGGATTGGAATTGATCCGGATTGGAATTGATCCCGCCATGGTGCCTTCTTTAGTTAGCATTTGTGGAAGAAATGCTGTAAAAAGAGCGAAACAAGGAGCTGGAAAAGAGCGGGAAAAGGAGTTGTAAAGAGCCGAAAAAGGAGTTGTAAAGAGCGGAAAAAGGAGTTGTAAAGAGCGAAAAAAGTTTGGGGGGAACAGGTGTATTTATATTTTTTTTTGGGTGGCGAGTGCGGGGCCTGATTTGCAGCCGCCGAGAACCCCGCACGCATTTGCCTATAAAGAGACCATCCGCACTCCAAAAAAAACCCACTATTCCAGAAATCAGCTTATACTCTGAGCACTATAAAATCCACCAAATCCGGTTCGATTCTTCCATAGAGTGATGTGAATACGGCGGAAACAAACGCCACTCCTGGTCGTCAACTTCGTCCTGGGTGGGTTCCGGGAAGGTGTTAGGCGCCAGCGATTTCTTGGTATTCCTCTAGGGATCTCTCTCGATTATCTACTCAGGCAAGTGTGCTAGTTCTGGATACGGCAATTTCCATAGCGTTTCCCAAAATGACTCATCCATTTACCCAAGCAACTCAACAATCCATGTCCTCATCTTTAAGAACCATCAGAAAGGTCTTGCCTGGAATCGAGCAGGCCGAAGGAGTTGGCGCCACCGTCAGACGTTCCATCGGTAACATGAACCTACGGAACTTCTCGAGGGCACTTTTTCCGGATTATGGGGCCAAGTGCAGCAAACCCGAGATTGGGAAGCGACCGGGAGAGAATATCCCCAAAGAGTCCATGCAGCCCAGCATCATTACCAATTTGTGCATAGGTGATGAGGATTCCACATCCCATGGCTATGGTTACTATTGGTCATCTTGGTATCTATCGAGATATCTGCAAAAGGTTGAGCATTAATGGAGATACAATTACTACAAGAAGAAACGGGTTCACCAGCCAAGTTTGCCAAGGAGGAGCTAGTGCAGGTCCAGTCCAATCCAATGCAGCAGATCCAGCAGATCCAATCAACTCAAACAAATGAAGCCAGAACCACAGACCATCTGAATCAATATGATGATCCGAATCAATATGATGATCTGAATCTATATGATGAATCAATATGATGAATCATCGTGATCAGTCATATGGAACAGTTTTAGTATGAGGACTCCTCAGGTGGTACAGTTCCAGTGGGGGGAACAACACTGGTGCCACGTGCATCAGATTGAGCAGAGATTGGTTTTACTTTGCAACTGGCCTCGTCACGCAAGTTCTAGCTTGGAGAGAGAGCGGTTTCTAGGACAAATACGGATTTGGTATTTCGTTTATAGTGGGGGAAAGTTGATTGTGGGAAGGGCAATTGGGTCTTGGCTTGTGTGCAGGAGCAGTCAAGTTTCGAGCTTCCACTCTTGAAAGTCATTAAGCGAATTATTCATATGATTTGCAACTGGAATCTACTGATTGTTTACCCACGATTAAAGACTCCATGGGCGTACTGAAAGTATGGACTGGGGCCGGGAACTGATCCTGCACATCCCACATATAAACACTACGGGCTTTGTTCATGGAAATATCTTCCTATTTAAGCTCCGGTACAACAAGTACCGGTCCAGCACAGCACAGTGCCCTAGCGAGTGAGTTCGTGAATTCAGCACGTTCAATGAGGTTTCCAGCCCCACAACCGGCCACCGTGACATCCAGCGTCGCTAAACGGTGGTCCGAAAGTCTCCATCAATGAAATTCCGAGATCAATTTCCGGGATCAATGAATTTCCCAGAACAATGAAATTCCCAGACTTAAGTACTTTTCAAGAGTTAAAGATTGGATCTTCTCTTGACGTCTAAGAGCACCGAATCTCCATGGTTTCTCGGGATTCACCCACCATTGTCTGATCCTCTGTTCTGGTGTTTCAGAGGTTTCAGATTCTCAGAGTCTCAGAAGTGGAAGTTCAAGTCCAGAAGTCCAGAAGTTCAAGGTCAAGTCCAGAAGTCCAGAAGTAGAGTTCAAGTCCAGAAGTCTTTATTGATACTGGATCTTGGGCCATTGAGATGATTGGATAAATGGGTCTGGAATCTTTTCAATGGGGGTTTCTGGGGATAGAGTCTTCCCAAAAGAGTCTTCCCAAAAGAGTCTTCCCAAGAATATATCCTTCACTTGGTCTTCTTGACTCTTTGATGAGAATAAATCTCAGTCCATTGAGTATCATCTCGGTCAATTCACCTCTTTTGGTATCATCTCGGTCAATTCACCTCTTTTGGTATCATCTCGGTCAATTCACCTCTTTTGGTATCATCTCGGTCAATTCACCTCTTTCGGTATCATCTCGGTCAATTCACCTCTTTCGGTATCATCTCCGTCAATTGATCTTCTGATCTCCCCAATATTTCTCTCCCTTCTTTCTTCTTTCTTGGGTTATCATGATCTTTCTCTCTTGATCCTTCTCTCTTGATCCTTCTCTCTTGATCCTTCTCTCTTGATCCTCTCTCTTGATCCTTCTCTCTTTTTCCCTGATTCCTCTGTTGGTCTAATTGAGCCTGGCTCGGATTCCTTCCCTTGAAAGAGGATTAACTGCCGAACTGGCCCTTCTCTTCCGGGCCCCTCGCAGAGAAGAAATGGCATCGTCCACATCCAATAAAACGCCCAGCTCATCATCATCATCGGAATCCATTCCACCAATCACCGAGTCCACTTCATCATAAAAATCGTCCTCGTCAAGCCCAAGAGAAGATTGTCGTGTATGTTGCAGCCCACGTGACACCAGCGCCCGGTGGCCATTTTTCAAGCGTTCTAGAGCATCGATCCGGCTCCAGATCTCGCCTTCCGTTCGCTGCGGTAGCAAAATCGAGAGCTCGGCAAACAGAAGCTCCTTGCGACGCCGGTTAATCAATAACTCGTCTTCTTCCATGGACCACGGGATCTTAAAGATGGGCCGCGACTTCTCGGAGAACAGCATTTTCCTTGTAGAGTCCGATTTGGAGTCAGGTTTGTCGAGTTTAATCACGGGGTTTTCCGGGTCCTTATCGTCATGGTCCGACTCCGGTTTTTCCCGTTCTCGTTGCATCACTGACAGCCGCCTTAAATATGCCTGCAGAGGCCCCACTATCAGCCCGTTCCGGATACTGGAAAGCGTCAGCGAAAGCTGGGGAAGCCCCGAAGGCCCCGAGATCGACAGCAGACTACCCCCGGAAGGCCCACTGATACTGTTGCCGCCATATAACAAGGGTAGGTGCGCCAACGACGAGCTATTGGTCTGGTGGTGCGGGATATCCATGGATTTGGACGGCAAACTCAGCACCGAGAGCCGCTGTTGTGACGACACCGAGTAACGATCATCCCGGATGATTTGGATCACCGAGTTATTGTGCATCATGTTGACACTGTGCTGATCCGCAGTCAGATTGCGGGGAGTGTGGCCCTGGGAGTTGGGGACCTGGTGGGGCTTGTTGTGGGGCAAATTCAGCGTGGGGTCCACGGAGATCTCCGTGAAGTAGCCGCCGGAAGTGCCTGCAGCAGCACTATGGATCTGGGGGTCAAGCGGCACGTCCATTTTAGGCAGGTGGTCGAAGTTTTGCGGGTGGGACGTGGTGTTGATGGGCCCCAGCGGGCCACTGGGCGCCGACGCCGGCCCATTGCCCAAAGCGTTTAGTCCGGCCACCGCTGAAGATACTGTATCGTAGCCGGTGAACGTGGTGTTTGAAAGAGGCAGGTAAACGGCGGAAAAGTCGGACCGCCGCCGCTTGGCCGAGTCGCCGACGCCGCCAGTGTTAATGCCTCCTCCACTGCCGACATTAAGACCGCCACTGCCGACATTATGACCGCCTCCGCCGCCATTATGACCGCCTCCGCCGACATTATGACCGCCTCCGCCGCCACTGCCGGCAGCCGCGGACCCGGGCCCGTTCGGCTTACGGTTGGCCTCGCCGCTTCCACTGGCCCTTCGGGACGTATCGACGCTACTGCTATCGCTGGCCGGAAGCCCGGAGCCCGCGGCACTTTTGGGCGGGTTCTTCAAGTTGCCGCTCTTTAACCGTCTCCACCGAAATTGACAAGCGTTGGGCGTCCGGTTGGTGAAGTGCAGAGCGATCTCTTTCCAGCCGAGTTTCTGGTTATCCTTAAGGTGCATGAGCAAAATGTCGTCCAGCGCATCCCAGGACGTGGGCGTGCGCAGGTACGCCTTGGCGGCGCCGCCGTCGGGGATCTCGGACATGGCTGGCTCTTGGTGGTGGGTTGTTTATATTTGGGCCTCGCCTGGTGCTCGCCTGGTGTTGGGTGATGATCATCTCGACGTCGAGTGCTGGCTCACGTGATGCGCGCCCCGCCCTCCCACTCCACTCCCACTCCACCCCACTATTTCCATTCCCCTACAGTTTCAGTGCCTACTCCTATTTCAGTGCCTACTCCTATTCGTACCTTGCTGTTTATACGAGTATTCGGGATATCCGGTTTGGTATTTCGACTCGACTAAAATTACTGTGGTCCTGTAGACTCCACTGTCCACTGTCCACTGTCCACTGTCCATTGTCCACTGCCCATTGTCCACTGCCCACTGTACCACTGTCCACTGCACCACTGCACCACTGTCCCATTGTATGCTTGTATGGAACGTATACTCCACTGTATACTCCACTGCATACTTGTATGGAACAAATACTCCACTGCATACTTGTGGGGAACGTATACTTCACTGTACCCGAATTCAGGCATTGACTGTATACTCCACTGTAGAGTTGTATGGACTGTATACTCCACTGCATACTGGTATTCAGTTGTCCATGGCACTGTCAATTAACACTCCATTAGATGTACTTTCCTTGAGATGTTCTTGCTTCAAGATGTACTTCCCTTGAGATGGCCCTTAGATGTAATTCACTTAAGATGTCCCTTAGATGTAATTCACTTGAGATGTCCCTTTAGATGTCCCTGGAGATGTTCTTCCCTGGAGATGGACTTCCCTGGAGATGGACTTCCCTTAAGATGTCCTTAAGATGTACGTCCTTTGAGATGGAATTTCCTTAAGATGTCCTTAAGATGTCCTTAAAATGACCCTTAGATGTCTTTAAAATGTCCTCAAAATGACCCTTAGATGTCTTTAAAATGTCCTCAAAATGACCCTTAGATGTCCCTTAGGAATCAATTATTCAGCTTCGGATCGTTCGAATCAATAGAAGGTCCACGTTCAATTGTTTAAATTCAGGGTGACTGCAGACATCATTCATTGATGTTCAATGGTGGAATGCAGTTCCTCTTTGACCTCAAGAACGTCTTCTTTGACCTAAAGTCTTCTTTGACTCGAAGAACCTCTTCTTTGACTCCAAAAACCAATTCTTTGACCTGAAGTCTTCATTATCTCAAAAACCTCTTCTTTTATCTCAAGAACCTCTTCTTTGACTCCGAGAACCAATTCTTTGACCTAAAGTCTCCTTTAATCTCAAAAACGTATTCTTTGACATAATCACTTCTTTGACCTCAAAAACGTCTTCTTCAATCTCAAGAACCTTTTCTTCGACCAATCCTCTTCTTTGACCAAACGTCTTTGACCTCATCTCTTCTTTGACCGCAAGAACCTTTTCTTTGACCTCAAGAACGTTTTCTTTGATCTCAAGAACGTCTTCCTTGACCTAAACTCGTCTTTTATCTCAAGAACCACTTCTTTGACCTAAAGTCTTCTTTGACCTAAAGTCTCCTCTGACCTAAAGTCTTCTTTGACCAAACGTCTCTGATCAAACCTCTTCTTTGACCTAAAGTCTTCTTTGACATAACCTCTTCTTTGACTCCAAGAACCAATTCTTTGACCTAAAGTCTTCTTCAATCTCAAGAACCTTTTCTTTGACCAAACCTCTTCTTTAGCCAAACCTCTTCTTTGACCGCAAGAACGTCTTCTTTGACCTAAAGTCTTCTTTGACTCGAAGAACCTCTTCTTTGACTCCAAAAACCAATTCTTTGACCTGAAGTCTTCATTATCTCAAAAACCTCTTCTTTTATCTCAAGAACCTCTTCTTTGACTTCAAGAACGTTTTTTTCGACTCCGAGAACCTCTTCTTTTATCTCAAAAACCTCTTCTTTAATCTCAAGAACCTCTTCTTTGACTTCAAGAACGTCTTCTCTGACCTAAAGTCTCCTCTGACCTAAAGTCTTCTCTGACCTAAAGTCTTCTTTGACCCTAAAGTCTTCTTTGACCCTAAAGTCTTCTTTGACATAAACTCTTCTTTGACCTGATCTCTTCTTTGACCAAACCACTTCTTTGACATAACCTCTTCTTTGACCAAACGTCTCTGATCAAACCTCTTCTTTGACATAACCTCTTCTTTCACCTAAAGTCGTCTTTTATCTCAAGAACCTCTTCTTTGACTTCAAAAACCTCTTCTTTGAGCACTTATCTCTCTCCGTCTCTCTGTCTCCGTCTCTCTGTCTCCGTCTCTCTGTCTCTGTCTCTCTGTCTCTGTCTCTCTGACTTTACATTCTAGCCATGGACACGACGATTAATGACAAAGAAGCGACATTGCTTTGGTGTCCCGTTTCACTGTCGAGTCAATCACTTGGTTATGTTTCCAGTGTCTTCACTATTGTCTGTGCCCACCTTGGCTGCCCAGATCTTCTCCGCCTGCACAATGGTATTGTTGTTGGCCCTCATCTTGTTCATGGTCTCCACATACTCGTCGTACTCATCGGAATCAAACACAATTCCTCCTCCGGCCTGCAAATATGCCGTATCGTCTTTGTAGAGCATGGTCCGCAAGGCTATGCACGTGTCCATTGTTTTCCCATCGTAGCACCAGTGTCCCACTGCTCCGGCATACACTCCCCGTTTCTCCTGCTCCAAGGCCCCAATCAATTCCATGGCCTTCACCTTGGGGGCCCCGCTGACCGTGCCTGCAGGGAAAATGGACCGGAACGCATCGAACCGAGTCTTATCGTCTCTCAAAGTGCCACTGACCTCCGAAACCAAGTGCATCACGTGCAGGAACCGCTGGATCGTAAGTAACCGGTCCACGGAATTGGTTTCGGGCTTGCACACGCGGTTGACGTCGTTCCGCGCCAAGTCCACCAACATGATATGTTCTGCCCGATCCTTCAAACTGTTTCTAAGGATCTGTGCATTGGCCTCATCTTCCTCGTTGGTCTGTCCTCTTTGAATGGTGCCTGCAATCGGATGCGTGATGACCTTATTCTTGGCATCAGACTTGACCAACAATTCGGGCGAAGCTCCAATGATTTGGAAATCCACCAAGTCAATGTAGAAAAGGTACGGCGACGGATTGACCGTCCGCAAGTGCCGGTAGATATTGAATGGGTGTAAGGAGGTGGGCCGGGCCACTCTCTGGGACGGAACCGCCTGGATGATATCACCCAACTTGATATGTTTTTTCAATGTTTTCACGTGGTTCTCGTAGCCCTCCTGGCCTATGTTGGACGTGAAGCTCTGGTTAGGCTTGATTGGTTTTTGCACCGGGTTCATCTGGTCCCAGGACTTTGGAGCCCGCAATAAGCTTACCACCTCTTCAATTTGAGCAGCAGCCACGGAATATGCATCTTTCAAATGATCCGAGTCCATGTTTTCCGTCACGTGGATGTTGTTGATGATCTGAAACCGTTGGAACACGTGGTCGTACACGACTATTAGGTCACAGAACATCATCACCGCCTCCGGCACCTGCAAAGTATCCTTAAGGTCCCGTTTTGTTTTGGGCTCAAAGTACTTGATGCAGTCGTACGAAATGTACCCAATGGCTCCGCCCGATAACTTGGGCAACCCGGGCAACTGGGCCTGGTGGTACTGGGCCAACTCGGCCTCCAAGATATTGATGGGATCGACGTTGCAGAGCCCAGGGGGGAACACCACGGGGTTATCGCCGGTTTTGATGGTTTTCCGGGGCCGGTTGCCGATGAACGAGTACCGGTCCACCGTATCTCCGTTGTTGGCGCTCTCGAAGAGGAAACTCTCCGTCCGCTTCGGGTTGTTCAAGTCCGCAAGCTTCAAATACGCCAGATGCACACTAAGATCCTCCACCTCCATGTACTTGTAGATGGGGTACATGTTAGGGACCGGGACACACGATGAGTTTTGGTCTATGAGTTTTTGCAACCCGTCAAGAGACGGCTGTGTTTCAGCCTGCTGTTAGTACAAAAAAAGAAATTGGGAATTGGAGGTCAAGCAATCGGGAGTCAGCGCTTAGATCATTAGGATTGTAGTTTTGGCAATAGTTGCTTGGATTGTAGTTTTGGCAATAGTGGCTTGGATCAGGTATGATTTGAGACGTATGTGATCATATCTCGGCCAAATTTCGTCGGATTTACACCAAAATTGCACGCCTCGATTCGCCCTCTCCGCCTCTCCATTTTGGTACCAATTTGAGCTCAAACGCTTTACTATTGGTGGTGTTGGTACATACAAACATGGTAATTGGAAAGGGAAGAAGAGAGGAAATTTTGGGTTTTACTTGACTAACCGCGCACACAGGAAAAGACTCATACCGCGCGTCACGTGATGCGCTGCAGATCTCCTACTACTGAGTGAGACAAGGCCCAACACTGCTTTAAAGTAAGGTCTTCTCTATGCGTAGTTCGTCCCCGTAAAATCAGGAAAATTGTGTTCCGACGGGGTAGTCCTGGAAATTCGCTACTAGAAGTACTTTTTTTTAGGAAAAAAACGGCCAAATTGCGTTTGCTACGCTTGGTTCAAGTTTCTCACCGTAATGAACCCTTCATTTCTCCCTGATTATGTATACCAGTTAGGTTTATTTAGGTTCTGTAGCTATTTTTCAAGGCCTTAAACGCTTTTCTAAGGTTTTCAGCTTTTTCCGTAAAGTTTTAGACGAATATTGACTGTTTTTTTTAGTGTCAAAATACTTTTTGCTTTCTAATTCCTTCCCAATTTGTCGAAATTGCTTTTTGAAAATTCGGAAATAGTCAGCTTGGAATTCTCTACAAGAAAGGTTAATTTTGGGGCCCTAAACTTTAGCCAGTGGGCTATAGTATGATGGTTTAATGGTGTGAAATGCTTGTATGCAGTCCAGAGATCCGGTAGTGATATTTTTTTTTAATTTAATACGTCGATGGGTGAAACAAGGGGCAACTCAAGTTTACCGGATATTTAGATGGGACAAAGGAGGTGGTGGGGTGGAGTGAAAGGGGAGTATCGAGTGACTGGAGGAGATCCGGGGTGCAGGGGCCGGAACTAGCGAGATTCCGGGGCTTATATCCAGTTCCGACCTCTTAACTCAGGTCGTTTCATTACCCCAAAAAAAAGTCAATTCCGACTTTCTAAGAATTTGTGATATAATCCTGGCGTTAAAAGGAGAATCCCTCTTTGAGGATCTGTAATTCGGTGTGTGGGAAGTATTACGGGAAAACGACGTGACTGGTTGCCCCCGGAATTAGCGAGATCCGGGGGGCTTATATGCAAACCCCACCTCTTCAGGCCATTTGACTTAACTTTCCCAAAAAGAAATGAATTTCTTTCGATTCAAAAGCAAATGCTTTTAGCGGTAATGAGAGAATTTGTTGAGTTCAGGCCGTTCGATAAAAATCCACCGGATCTAAAAAGTGACATCACGTGACCTCTCTATTCCGAGGGCACCAAATGCATCTCATGGGCTCGTAACCATAATAAAAATCTAACCAGAAATTTCTGAATCTTTCGTAGACCAAAATGATTAGATCTCTTATACTTTAATAGATCTGGACCTGCATATAGGAATAATTGGTCCTGTATATTATTTCCCATTCCTGTATAGTAATGGTGTACTGCACATAACGTGTTTCACAGTGCAAGTGCTTGCATATTAACATGCTCAGCACTACGCATCAATCGCGTTGCGGGTCCAAAAGCATGTCACGCTTCAAAAAAAACACACACAGTCTCTGATGGGTTGGTACTGTATACAATATTGGTGTATACAGTACTACTGCACATGAGCGACATTTATGCAGTACGGGTATCAAACAGGATCAACCGAATCCGAAATTTTTGATTCGTAATTTTTGATTTGTATTTTTGTCTATGTCTATTTATGCAAGTATGAGAATGCCCAGGATGGCGTCCACGTGATACACCGAGCCGAGCTTGGCGGTTCCGATTGCCGTATTCGGTTCCGGCTCCGTAAGCATGAGAACTTCAATTCCGAGGTCTTCACAGAACACGTGGATTTGCTGGGGCTGGCCGGGGGTTGTTTCCTGCATGTCGATGTCACGTGACGCCCGGCTCACCGTGCATTTCATTTGTCTATAGGCACCCGGATCCATTTCCACGGCCTTCAATTTCCAGTACCGGCTTTGTTTTTGCTGCAAGTAGTGGGATCCCTCGGTAGCGGTGTACAATTTTTCGGCGTGGCTTCCCAAAAGGGAAATGTCCGAGGGCCCGTGCATATTATAGCCCAAAGCCTTCAAGTGGCCAAAGTCCCGGCTTTTCTGGTAAATCCCCAAATCGCCCAGACGGCTGAAATCCACCGCCTGCAACATTTGGAGCTGGTTAAGGTACGCCTCCACCGAAAAACACCCAATTCGGACGTACCCGTCGACCCCCGAGGTCACGTGCCCCATGCCCTCGGAACTCCTTCCAACGCCGATATCTTCGGCACCGACAAAGTTGCTGGCGTGCAAAAACGCCAGAGTAGACACATTCCCCGACACGTCACGTGCATACGCCGCCTGGAAGTACAGGTTGGACGTGAAGTCCGGGAGAAGCGAGTTATCGTGTCGGATAAGCACGCCGTCGTTCGCGGGCCTCGGCTCCGAGAAAATGAGCGGCCGCCAACGCCGAAACACCGGCACCGCCAGCCGCTCGCAGAACCCCGACGCCATGCGCCCGGCAAAGAGCTCCAACTCCGACCGCAAAAACTCGCACTTCTCGGGGCCGCTCTCTATGCCGAGTTTAGTATGCACCAATTCGTCCGACACCGCCATTTTTTTAACAATTTCTTTCTGGATGCTTTTGGCCGCCACGTTTAAGCCCGAGTGCCGGTTCCGAGACTCAAAGTGCCGCCGCATCATGTTGTAGACGAAATTAAGCTCGTAATGGGCCTCGTCCGAGATCGGGTCGGGCTCGGACGTCGGCTTATGGCCGAAAAGTCGGAATTTCTTGAACACGCTGGGCTCGGGCCGCCCGGTAAGTGTTTTTTCAAGGATTTCCGGGCCAATATCGGTGAACCTGCATATAGCCACCCGGTCAAATCCGACCAGCACCAATTGCTGAAAGTCGGCCCTGGAGTCTTCAAACGATGAGTAGTATTCGAACGTAAGCGTCATGCAAGTTTGCGTCGGAGTATCTTTTCCGGGGCTTTTAACGTCGCCAACGCTGAAATTAGACGCTTTGGGAATTCCGGGCTGGAACTGCATATAAGCAAGCATTTCGGGGGGAAACATCCGTTCACCACTTTCACCCGGGTTTTGAGCCCACGCCTTAAACGTCTTGGATGCAGGGGCCACGTAACTGGCGATATCCGGAATGTGAATTTTAAGAAGGTAGCGGCGGGAATTGAGTTGTTCTAAGGAGAACGCTAGCGTTCTATGCAGTCCGGGAACAATATAGATGTTTTGAGTTCCGAGGGCATGCACGTCTGGCCTTAAATGCAAGAAATTGTCTTTAAACGTCTTTGCTTCATGCACGGCAACTTGGTAAGTATGGCTAGGTTGCATGTCACGTGCGCCGCATGCAACTGCCGTTTTAGGAAATAAAGTCCCACCCACCTGGCTCAGAAGTACCGGGTCCGTGAGCGGATTGCATGGATTATCGTAGAGCCCAATGCGGTTTAAGATTGTATAGATACCTAGGGGGCCGTGATCGGCTCCAATTGCCGGAATTTTGCTGAATTGGTGTGTGAGTCCTGCATGTGGGTACACGACTGCATATTTCATGGCTTCCACGGCCGTTCGGAGCTGTGGCTCTCCTATGGCGAGATCAAGAGTCAATTGATCATATTTTTCCAGAAAACTTTGGGTTTGGGGTGAACTGAGCCTTTCGGAGAAGAAATCGTTTATATGCAGGAGCTCATTTCCCGAAAAGGCCAAAAATTCGTTTAAAGACAGGGAAAGCGGCCCCGAATGAGCAAAGAACTTGGGAGGCGGTGCTAAGGCATTGGATGAATGATATACAGCCACATTGGACCATCTATCGGCATCGTAGCAATGGGGAACGAGCCAATCTGCAGGATTGGCACACATATTCAAGTATAGCGCCATGAGCAAGGTATTCTGGTGCAAGCAGTTAAGTTTGGGGGTGTTGGTGGAGCCATGAACCGTTTGGTCGATGTTTTCGGGGAGCTCCGAAATATTACCCAATTGGGAAATTGCCCCATTCGGTAAGTTTTCAGCCACGCCCGCCGCCAACTCGTACACCGACACACTCACCGTCTCCGGCCCCGCCACGGACAGATACACCCGCAGCATATCCACGCGGGCCCGGTAATCGGCCACCAACACCAAAAACTGGTGCAAGTACTGCACAAGGCGTCTGCGTGCAGGAAACGACTCGTCAAAGCGGTTTCGGAGAATCTCCGATGCCGGCACCGAATCCTCTTGAAGCACCTGCAGACAAACAAACGTGTAGTCCTGCACACAGACGCGGAGGAGTTCATTTTGGATCGTCAAGACAATCAGGCGGTTATGGAACTGGTTGAAAAGACACGGAGGCTGGGAAACGAGGATCCCAAAACGGATTTCGGCGCCGACGCGGAACTCGACGAAATCGCCGACTCGGGGCGGGGAATTTCGGACCCGAGCGGCCATCATGACCCAGGGCTCATGTGCAGGAGTCCGGGCGACCATTTCCGCCAATACCGAAGGATCGGTGATTTCCGTATTGGGATAGTATGCATTGGGATCAGTGAATGTATAGAGCGGGGGAGGTAAAGGCGGAAGATGGGGGAAATTGGGGAAATTGGGGAAATTAATGTGTCCTGCATATAAGCGCCGGTGATGTAGATGCCGGTCATTCCCCCCAAAAGCAACCATTTTCAACGATGAAACGAGTGGTTTGCATGATGAAACATGCAGATGAATATATGAAACACGGCTAGAACTGCCGAACCCCCGGCGTGCCGGATTTCTGGGGTCCGAACTGCATGCAGTCTGCACTCGATGCATAAAAGCGGACGTATGCAGTAACGGAGGCACGGGTTTCGGTAGGTTTCCCGATTGGGGCAGAAACGGACGCTCAGGGCGATATCGTAGGCGAAACATCCAACATGCAGGCGTGTGTTTTGGTGTGTGGCAGCAGGAAATGTAGTGCGTGTGGAGTAGTAGTAGAGAGAGGTGAAGATGCGATGGTAGTTTTGGGCAGCACACGACCAGGGAAAACAGAAGTCCATTTAAATTGAAGGCAAACAAAAAAAAGGAAGTAGGAGCAAAAAAATGGATTTCGATTCGAATTCTTGAGTCCCTGGTAACTTTGGGATTGGGGAACTGGGGATTGGAGAGTGGTGATTGGCCGGTGGAAATTTGCTTTATGTGCAGGATTGGTGGGGTCACGTGCGATACATGTCACGTGAGCAAACCACTTTCTTGTCAAATTCGGCCATTTCCAAGCCGTTTTTCACGCTAATTTCACTTTCAATGTGTATTTCGCCATTGAATGTCCCGACAAAGGTATAAATTACTTGTATATCTGAAGCTGGTGTCCTTAGAAATGACCCCCAACGCTTGAAATGGCTTTTTAGACCGTGAAAATCACCAAAAAACACCCAAAAAAAGGCAGAAAAAACGGAAATGGGTTCCTTAACATGGTACAATTACGAACTAGTAAACTGCAATACTTAGGGCTTAGAAATGAATGTGTGGTGATTTGTTAGTGTTAATGAGTAGTAGCAGCGAAGATCAGGAAAAAGTAAGAGGTACTAAGGAACACTAATTTTTGTGGACTCGTGTGTCGATCAGGGCTCTATGCAGTCAAAGCTCTCCTATATATACTAATCTTTTTTTCCCGTAAAATTTGACCAGTAGAAATGGCTCTTTTTTGGTGAGTAGGTCGGGTATGAGTTGTATACACACCGCGCATGATACAATATGCAGGATATTAAAGAAACAGAGAAATCAAAGACAATTTAAACTAAAATTCACCGAAGGCAAAGTAGACGGAGCGGGAATTTCAAAAAGGTTCGAAAGGGGCTTACAAAAATGACTGGGGTGGCGCAAGAAATGTGCTCTAGAAATGTGCTCTTAAAATAGACTGTATATAAGCGAAGGTGTACGGGTTTTTAGTATTTATACTCCCGTAAACCAGTCATTTTCAGTCTTTTTCCAACTCCAAAGCCGTTTTTACATTGTTCCTGAACCTAACTCCTTACAAAACTAAGTTGGACCCTAAAATGGGTGTTTTTACCCTCTTTGGCTATAGATACTTATATGCAGGACATTCCGTTTCAGTGACCAAATCAATAGACAACACGTTCACTTGGTCACGTATAGATTACTAATGTAGATCTCCAAGGTCTACGGGTTCGGATTTATCGATTGGCGGGGTTACCCGGACCCATTTCCACCAATCAAAAGTAGTTCCGTGCCAGTCTCCGGGCTGCCAACAGCTTCTATTGGTTTTATACAAGAAAAATATACAGAAATGTATTGAAAAAAGGGCGGCTTACATGGGATATATACGTAGATTGGACGTGGGATTGGCAGTTAAGCTTCTTGGTCCGATTCCATGGAGCAAGCCAGCTCTATCCACACCGGAGTCACATTTCTTGGATCATCTCAACGTTATCATCAATAACTTCAATAACTTCAATAACTTGCGTGTTATGAACAAGGGACTGAAACACCAGTAGTTCCCATGGATCGATAAGTCATCAGTTGGCCAAGCAACCGATCATCAACCAATCATCAACCAATCCAACTTCAACTTGTAGGTCAATCACAACTAATCAAGCTATCAATTGATTAAGCAATCACCAATCATCAACCAATTCAACTTATACCTCAATCATCAACCAATTGACCTATCAATTGACCTATCAATTGACCAATCAGTGGAGTAGTCACTTAGTCAATCATAAATCTTTGACAGTTGACAATTGACAATTGAAATTGACAATTGACATTTCACATTTGACATTTGACAATTATCATTTGACATTTGACAATTGACATTTGAATCAATCACATGGTAATCCATCACCAGCTAGTCGGCAAAGCTGACCTGTTTGATCAGAAACCCGCTCCGTTCTCCCGACTCACGCTCTTCTCTGGATAATCACGGAGTTCTTGAGCTTCTCGCTTGCAACCGTGGCATCGGTCTCTTCGGCAATCGGCTTGACGGGAAAAGAATGGGAAAGACTGAAGGCCAGGGTATCGTTGAGGGCGTGCAGACGCACAAAGCCATACACAGTGGCAATGGAATCAGTTCCGTTGAACACGGCAGACACTTTCTTGCCGTTTGCAAAGCGGATCTGCACCGGCGAGTCGCCCGAGGCGGCTTGCGGTTCGTTCCCGCCGCTTTGGCTCTCCAGCTGCTCTGTCTTCTTGTGATTCTCCTCGTCGTTCTCCTTGGACTCCCCGCTTTGTGCTCCTTCGCTGGACATCTCGCCCGGAACAGGCAGGCCTAGCCGTTGGCCATTTCCATGGAACCCGCCAAACTTCCGCTTGGGCGGAGTGTAGTCCTCGTCCACCTTCCGCACCACGGAAACGTCCACGTCCTGGCCAAACTCCACGTCCAACAACGACACCGGCACTCGGCCCTGCTTCAATTCCTGGAGCACATGCACGTTCTCGGCATCGTCGTACCGCTTCAACTCTCCATCGCCAACCGTAAACCCTTGTCTCCAAAACACAATTTCCCGGTGCACCTTCTCAGGCCGGCTGATACTTTCTCTCTGCCGAATGGCCTCCAGAGGCGTATTGGAGTCGCCCAACCGGAACCCGGCGCCGGAAAACGCCGGGCTGTGGCCCTCTTCGGGCATTTGTGCCGACGGCCGGTCGTCGATTTCATTCATTTGATCGTTGGCCCGCTGGAAAATCTTCTCCACGAGCGATTGCTGGGCCTTGCGCCGGTCCTTCCCGTTTTTATCGGGCTCCTCGACCTCCAAGCCGGATTTCTCGCCGCCGGTGAAGAAATTGGAGTTTGTCTTTTCATCTTCGTCTTCGGAATCAAGATCCCGTAACGTCCGAATGCCCTGGGGGTTTGAGCGGTTGTTTCGGGGTTTGGGGGGGCTGTTGAGGGGACTGCCCAGGGGTTCGCCGCTGTAGAAATCCTCGATGGCGGCCGAAAGGTCTCCGGAATGCTTGGCGAGGTACTGGTCTGCCACGCCACGTGACGTGTGGGTCATTGCCACGAACGATTCGATGGCTTGGGGGTCCGACATTGTGGTGGGGTTTTAGGGTGGAGTGTGGAGGTGTGCACTTCGCATAGTGGCGCTGGTGTGTATATAAGAGGGGTCAGTATCAAGCAAGGTACTGGACAATTGGACAGAATGGACAATTGGACAGTTAGACTATTAGACAGTTAGACAATTGGACAGACATTGGACAGATACTGGACAGACACTGGACAGATACTGGACAGACATTGGACAGAATGGACAATTGGACAATTGGACAGACATTGGACAGAATGGACAATTGGACACTAGACGATTAGACACTAGACGATTAGACACTAGACACTATATAGAATAGACAATTGGTCAATTGGACAGTAAGGCACTGGACATTAGGCAGTTAGACAGTTAGTCACTATACTGGGTAGACATTAGACACTAGAGAATTAGACAATTGGGGTTTGGAGCCCTGGCAGACATTAGACAATTGGACAGAATAGACATTTGAAAGAATAGACACTAGACAGAACAGATATTAGACAGAATAGAAATTAGACAATCATGGTTAGGAGCCTTGACAGTTATTAGACAATCATGGTTAGGAGCCCTGACAGTTATTAGACAGAATAGACAATTGTGGTTAGGAGCCCTGACAGTTATTAGACAGAATAGACAATTGTGGTTAGGAGCCCTGACGGACACTAGACAGAATAGACAATTAGACAATCATGGTTATGAGCCCTGTGAGACATTAGACAAAAGTGGTTAGGAGCCCTGACAGTTATTAGACAGAATAGACAATTGTGGTTAGGAGCCCTGACGGACACTAGACAGAATAGACAATTAGACAATCATGGTTATGAGCCCTGTGAGACATTAGACAAAAGTGGTTAGGAGCCCTGCCTACCCAAACATTACTACAATTAATATTGATTATCATGTATTAAACCGATGTTGAAATCCCAAAACCCCAAAACATTTTAGAAAGTGTCATGCTAAAAAGTCGTTAAAAAAGCCGCATTAATGTTGAATAAATGCAAGACAAGTGAAGTGAATATCATTTCCCGACCCCATGTCTAGTACTTGGCTCTGAACTCCTTGGCCGCATCAACCATGTTGTTCAAAGAAGCCTTGGTCTCCTCCCATCCTCTGGTCTTCAAACCACAGTCAGGGTTGACCCAGAACTTGTCAGCAGGGTAAGATTTCAAGATCTCGGTGATTCTGCTGACAAACTCCTCCTTGGAGGGGATTCTTGGAGAGTGGATGTCGAACAATCCCAATCCAATGTGGTTAGGGTACTCGGAGAACTCTCTGATGTAGTTTGCGTCGTCCTTCTTGGAGAACTCAATAGACACAACGTCGGCGTCCAAGGCCTTGATGTGGTTGGGGTCGAGGTCCGAGTAGCAGAAGTGCGAGTGGATTTGCGTAGAGTTCTCCACTCCCGAAGTGGCGACTCTGAAAGATTGCGCTGCCCAGTTCAAGTAGTCGGATCTCTCTTGGCCGGCTCTCAATGGCAAACCTTCTCTGATGGCTGGCTCGTCAACTTGAATGACTGTAATACCAGCAGCCTCCAAGTCTTGCACCTCGTCTCTCAAGGCCAATCCCAATTGCAAGGATTGAACCTTTTGTGAGACATCGTCTCTTGGGAAAGACCATCTGAGACAAGTCACTGGTCCGGTCAACATACCCTTGACTGGCAACTTGGTCAAAGATTGAGCGTACACTGACTCCTTGACCGACATGGCCTTTGGTCTGGAAACATCTCCCACAATGATAGGTGGTCTGACGTATCTGGAACCGTAGGATTGCACCCAACCGTTGGTGGTGAAGACGTAACCGTCCAATTGCTCACCAAAGTATTGAACCATATCGTTTCTCTCTGGTTCTCCGTGGACCAAGACATCCAAACCAATCTCCTCTTGGAATCTGATGACGGTCTCAATCTCTTGCTCAATGAACTTCTCGTACTCCTCCTTGGTGATAGTACCCTTGGTGAACTTGTTTCTGTTGATTCTGATGTCCTTGGTTTGAGGGAAAGAACCAATGGTGGTGGTTGGGAAAAGAGGCAAGTTGTACTTGTCCTTTTGAGAAACCAATCTCTCAGAGAATGGCACCTTTCTGGTCGACAACGACTCGCTGATGGTGGCCAAACGCTCTTGCACCTTGGGGTTGGTGGTGATGGAAGACTCCTTTCTGGCCTTGATCGACTTGGCGTTGGCCTCGTAGACAGCAGAAACGTCTTCACCAGAAACATCCTTGGCAATGGCAACAACGGCGTCCAACTTTTGGGTAGCAAACTGGAACCAGTCGGCAATCTCTGGGTTCAACTTGGACTCATTGGCCAAGTCAACTGGAGTGTGCAACAAAGAAGAAGAGGTAGCAACAACCACTCTGTCAGCACCCAACTTCTCAATGGCCTTGTTAACGAAAGCAGAGGCCTTGGTGTAGTCAGTCTTCCAGATGTTTCTACCGTCAACAATACCCACCGACAAGGTTTGAGAGCCGGAAAGAACGGACAAGACGTCGTCGAATTGTGCAGGGGCCTTGGTGAAGTCAAAGTGGAAACCCTTGACAGGCAAGTCCTTGAGGGCAGCCAAGTTTGGTCTGACATCACCAAAGTAGGTGGTCAATGTGATTTCAGGCAAGCCCTCGCCAACCAATTGGTCGAAAGTCTTCTTGTACAAGGCTTGGACAGACTCAGGCAAGTCCAAGACCAAGATAGGCTCATCGATTTGAACGGTCTTGGCTCCTGCCTTGTAAAGCTCAGCAAGCAAAGACTTGTAAACAGGCACGAACTTGTCCAACAAAGACACAGGGTCCAAGTCCAACGAGTCCTTGTCGGCCTTACCCAAGTACAAGTAAGAGATAGGACCAACAACAACGGGTCTGGTCTCAACGCCCAAGGCCTTGGCCTCCAAGTACTCGTTGACTGGCTTCAAGCCGGCAGAAGAGTTCAACTTGAACTCGGTGGAGTGCGAGAAGGTTGGTCTGACGTAATGGTAGTTGGAATCGAACCACTTGACCATCTCCAAGGCAGTGACATCAACAGCAGACTCGGTGTCGGTGGCCTTTCTTTGCAAACCTCTACCCATAGCAAACAACACGTCAATTGGGTCCAAGTCGAACTTGGTGTATCTGTCAGGAATGACATTGAACAAAAGAGACAAGTCCAAAACCTGGTCGTAGTAAGAAAAGTCATTGGAGGCAATCACATCAACCCCAGCGTCTTTTTGCAATTTCCAGTTGTGGGCTCTGATCTCCTTACCCTTGGCCAACAAGTCGTCGACGGAGACCTTCTTGGCCCAGTAGGCTTCGGTGACCTTTTTTAATTCTCTTTGTCCTCCGATACGGGGGAAACCTAAAACAGAAGATTGAACCATTGTGCGGATAAGCGTCGTAGTTTGGGGGGAGGAAAAAAAAGAGGGCAATTGGTGGGCGGGGGGACGCCGTACTTATATAGTAAAATCGAGGGAGTTTGCCAAATTGCAGCGCTCAAGATCCGGGGTTTATATGCACACGCGTGCGAGCGCGCCTGACTCCTTTGAAACTGACGCCATACGATCCGACCAAGGTGAGGGTGAGGGTGAAGCGTAGAGTCCGCAATATGCACTCGAGTGCGAGTTTCCCAATGTCACGTGGGAGTTTCACGGGTGTTTCACGGGCGTTTCACGGGCGTTTCATGTGTTCTACGTGGGCTGCTGTTTACGGACGCAATTTGCGGCCCAATGTGTGACATATGCGCATTTTTTTTTGCAAGTTGCAGGAACAAAGCGATTGAGTGCAATTGGCCTGATAATGATATCCGGTCCATATGCAGCCATGGAAGGTATTATGGAGGATCAGAGTCAGCCAGCCGGCGGGTGTATGCGCGGTGCGGGTGTGAGCAGCATGCACGTGACATCCGGTGATATGCAAGCGCACGTGCGCTCCCCGGTGCCGATTCCGGTCCGACCACCGTACACCAACGGAATATTGGCCATATTTGGTAAACACACGACCCGGGACTCTGCTTCAGCACCAGCCGTATTAGGCAGGATATGAACCGTATTAGGCAGGTTATTAACCGTATTAGGCAGGATGTTAACCGTATTAGGCAGGATGTTAACCGTATTAGGCCAAGGGCAGGGAGACCATTTCCAAAACTCCGATTTGTTTCATCTATAAATGACCAAACACTACGTATTCGTACACGTGCAAGGCCAAATTTGGAGGATGGAACGAGGGGAATGGCGCCTTATATATTGTAAGTCCTGTATACAGTCCAGCTTTTTTAAATGGTGGTTGACGGCCAGAATTAGTATGGGGATAGGTGGTTATGGTATATGCAGGATCGTCTTTCTGTAGTATGGAACAGGCAGATTTTCACATTGTTCATTCTAGCTCCACAAAACAAACTCATGTAATTGTGCTAATTTCCTTATTTTAAGACACTTTTTGGACACTTTAGACAAATCTTGGACACTTTTTAGACACTTTTTAGACACTTTGGACAATTATTAGACATTTTTTGGACACATTTTGGACACATTTTAGACACTTTTTGGACAAATTCTAGAAACTTTTTACCTCTGTCACTCTGACCACTTTTCCATATCCCACCTTCATAGTTATGAGCCCTTTCTTTAACATGTCCTGCACATACTATTCTTGCTTCAAATGTTTATTGTCCATCGAGTTTGCAACACCTTCATAATATATTTTTCAACCTTTTCCAGCATAACCATTTATTTTAATCCAGATTTTTGGCAGTAAAGTAGTTGGTGGAAAACCCATGGAAAACGAGGCTTATATGCAGTACGCATCCCATAATCCACACTCCCTCATCGCCCCAGTCCCAACGCCCCAGCCTTACATCATTCAGATAAAGGATTCGTACTAACATTAGTAGAAATAAGGAAGGAGTGGATTCCCACCCGGAAAGCTCTTTGTTCAGTGGGCAGAATCCAGACTCATCCTCGGATCTCAAGGTCTCTGTGAAGAATACTGCATTCTTCCAAAACTAGACATCAACAATTTTCTTTCCTTCTTCCCTTTCTTTAAAAGCATTGAATGAATCAGGTACTGAAAATGATATCAATGAAACTTTTAGAAGTCGAATGAAATTCATTTTGGAAAACGTGGGTCTGGCGTCTTTATATGCAGGCCCATCATCATTAGTATCTTTCAATGGTTTCAAGTAGTTCAAGTACTAGAAAAAGCACCAGGTAGTAGAATCAATTCAGTCACATAAATTCAGTAGAATAAAGTCAGTAACAAAAGTCAGTAGAATAAGTCAGTAACAAAATTCAGTAACATAAATTAGGTAAATTAGTCAGTGGAGTCAATTAGTCAGTGGGGAAATCAGTGGAGTAATCAGCGAAGTATTCAGTGGAGTATTCAGTGGAGTATCAGTGGAGTATCAGTGGAGGACAGTTGAGGAGTTGTTTTTAGAGTAAAAGGGCTTTTCAAGTCATGCGTTTTTCTTGGGCGCCTTTGATCGCTTTGTTGGAGAAAATCCACCGCTCCCCATATTAAGCATGCCTCGTGGCGCGCTAAATAATGGACTCATGCTTTTCACGCAGGAGCCTCAATAGAGGGCCCCTTTTTTCCAACCCATTGACCGTTGACCATTGACCGTTGACCATTGATGCAAGTCATTGAAATCAGGACTAGTTTGGAGATTTTCAAGAAAAAGAACGTACTTTTCCTAGCCCAATCAAGAAAATCAACAAATCGTATGATGAAGCAAACAAGGCTGGAAAATGATTGGCTGGAAATTGTTTGGCTGGAAAATGCTTGGTTGGAAAATGCTTGGTTGGAAAATGTTTGGCTGGAAAATGTTTGGCTGATCAATTCTTGGCTGGGCATGCTGGAGGGTAGGGCAAAAAAAAAAGGCTAATGGGAAAGCAGTTGTGCTCAGTGCTCAGTGCTCAGGGTTGCGCGTTAACATAAACGCTCTCATAATCTGGCACGTGAGTCTCATTGGCTAACAATAACTCCTTTAAGGATGGAACTTCTGTAATCATTTCTCTGGTTGTATTTAATGCTTCTGGTTTATCTAATCTGGGAAATCTTATTCCTTATCACAAGCTGAGCTGAATTGATGATCTCCACAAATAAGGCGGGGGAACCTTCTGCATTATATATCCAACTGAATGGCCTAGATCCGTCAGAGAATAGTTCAAGGAAGAGAAAAGGATAATTACGCTGTAAAAAAAACGGGGGGGATCGCATATTTATATACCGCAAAAACAGGCGGTTTTGTGGCCGCAAAAATATGAAACGCGCGGGGCGGGGCGTGCGAATATAAATTGCTGCCACATCCGCTTCTCAGAACTTCCTCCCTTTTTTTCAACACCACCATCTTTCTTCAACACCACCCGAAAGCTCTTATCCCTCATGCGTGATTATTATCGGAAGGCTGTCATTGGCCTCTGACAACTCCTTCTTCGGAGTTATCTCCGGATACCCCTCAGACACCTCCTTCGTGACTGACTATACGTGAGGGGTATACTATCAGAGATCTCTCACTTAGCTCTCAGTGCTCAGAAGGGCACGGGACAAAGGACATATGGCGTATGGCAGGAAACGTTTCTGAACCACGTGACTCAATGCAATAATGTATGGTCGATTGTGCTGTACCCGGTACAGCCTTGAAGTCATGGATAAGCTTTTTTTTGCCTGAAGTGGCTTACCAACCATTTAGTTCCGTTTGGAAATGATGGCTTGTGCTGATGGTGGTGCATATAACCACCGATATCTGAATAAAACAACAAAACAAGATGGTTTTAATTTGTTGGTTTTTGAAATCATAATGATTAATACAAATGGTCGGGGACATCAGTATTTAATGGTTAGAGGAGAAACTCTTGGATTTTAAGTACTGTTAAATCCCAGAAGGTTAAGTATGTGAAATCCACCGAGTTCGCAGATCCAATACGTCGAAATCTCTTTGAAAACCAACTTGACCATTTTCGTTTTCTTCATTTCCAAGTACGAGAAGTGGTGTCTGTTTACATTAGGGGTTGGCCACCAGCACGGCGCTCCTGCATGGGAGGTGGCTGCAAATAAACGCGAGGAGGAGGGCGCGAGAAAAAGGAAAGCTTATAAAAAGCGCTCTCATTCCCCCCGAATTTCTTCCCTACCATTTTTTCTTCTTGTCGGTTGTCTCCTTTTTGTGGCTTCTGCTTTTTCCATCTTGCCCCTTCTTTCTGAATGCAGTCTATTCAATGTTCACCTCGTCTGATCAGAACTTCCGTTACTTGTCCAAGGGACTGAGTCAAACTAAATGATCTGAAGGACCTTTAGCAGTCTAAAAGCGAAACTGAACCTTTCATGATTTCCAAGATCTCGTCTGTTTTAAGCTCCATTGCTTCAAAAGTTTCCCCAGTGGCAAAATCAGTCGTTTCTGAGGCCTCTTCATTCGCTCAATCTGTCATTTTCGAAAACGCTCCTGTGGACTCATTTTATCCAAGGCCTCTTCATCTGTGGAATCTATTGTTTCCAAAGTTTCTCCATCGGTTGAATCTATCATTTCCAAAGTTTCTCCTTCTGTTGAATTGTTTGGGTTCTAGGACCACAATTTACTGGACCATGCTCCCGGTCGGCGTGGATCCTCAAGTACCAGAACCTTTTTACCTGCACATTTCAGTTGGGCTCGAGTGGCTTCTTCCCGCCTGTTTTGTGCTTTACGTTCTCTGGGTAACAAGCACTAAAAAGAACATTTTCCAGCCTTGAGACTAGCTCTTACATGCCATTGGCACAGGAATAAAGCACAGCAGATGGCTACCCATTTTGGCCAAGGGCAATCTCAAGACCCAATAGTGCACGCTGGTATGCCATCATTCTCTGGTATCCCTTGTTCTGGCTTGGAATCCTCAATAACGTGACTTTTGATCGTCTTCCTGTGGACACGCTAACATGGCACGATCTCCACACACAACCAGGAACTTTGTTCACGGTAGCAGTGGTAGCTCTGGTGATAGTTGTGAGTATTCTGTGCCAAGGCCTCTATGTGTGGCGTCTGGGCAGATTCTGGAAGCTTTTGCAATGGTGGAGATCAAGGAGAGCACGATCAAAATACAGAACAAGGCCTGGAAAAGGTACAGAGCCACACTTGCAAAATTGAAACGATGCTTTTGATGAATGGATTCAGTTCAGTGGTCCTGATGTCTTCTTCAACCCTAATGTGGCATCTCAGGCTAACCCTGATGACATTGTGTCGGGTACCAGTGGAGAAGGCAGCGGGGCTTTGAGATCCAGCCATCGTTCGGCCTCTTCATTCACAGGTCTCGTGGCTCCCCCAATGTACGAGCAGCGTGTGCTTGAAGTCACCTACTAGCTCTGGGACCCCGACTCCAAGATCGCTCTACTCACGCTCCGACAAAATTGCTACTGGTGATTTTCTGCAGCTCTCCATGTCTGCTGTCGACGCCGCCCAATTGTCGGAGAATTTGAGGCAATCGTCTATCCAAAGACAAGTCCAAGAGAGCTTGGTAGGAGGTGGCCGAGTACCCACGCCCGGAAGAGTCACCTTCAAACTCGAGGATCATTATCTCATCATAACAGTCATTACGGTGCTAACCACCAACAAGATGAATTGGTGTCTCCAGGCCAGAGCTCTCCGGTGCACATGTGCAACAGCAGAAACCGCTCGTTGGGATTATCTTCTGGGATCGTCAAGAATTAAGGAAATCCTAGTTCTCGATATGCGGGAAGGTGAATTTTTGAGTGTTCCTGATGCCTTGGCTCAATCAAAGAAAATTATCCATGTGGCCATTATGTTTGCCCAACCCTTGAATTTACAGTGGAAATGGAAATTGAGCGCTTAGCGTTTGAAGATTTGTTAGATTATGCCGACTGGAGATCGAATATTGATCGAAATCTTGATATGTTCGGCACCTTAGGAGAAATCAAAGTCTATGGGTTTTGGCGGAGAGGATGGTGGCAAGACTGAAACTTGGAGGAATTGACGGAAGACGGAAGGGCAGTACCAGGAGTGAAGCCTTTGGCTTAATTTGACTCAGCACGGGAAATCTTACCTGGTCCAGATACAAGAAGGATTGATACAATGAGAGCTCTTTCTTGATTTGGTTTTTCTGCTTGATTGCAATACCGAACAAGACCTGAACCTTTAAAGAGGTCCATTAGCTTTTTGCTAAAAGACCTTCTTGAAGTTTCTTGGAACTTTTTGACCTTCTTGATTCTTGGAACTTTTGGACCTTCTTGAACTTCTTGAACTTCTTGACCTTCTTGAACTTTTTGGAACTTTGGACCTTCTTGAACTTCTTGGGACTTCTTCAAGGAATTGATTGACTCCGAAAAGGGCAAAAAGTTCCGGGCCGGGCCCGGGTCACTGAAAACGACTACCACCTTCTCAAGACCAAGTCCAATGTTCAAAAAAAGAGCCAAAGATGTGCTCCAAAAAGAAAAAAGAATACTTCGACTTGAAGCTCCATAGCAGCGGGGCGCGGTTTCTCAAGGAGACCAGTCTCCTCCGCCGAAAACTTGCCAAATACAAGACTCTTCATGACTCGGTGAAAGTCCCACTAAAAGAGTCATCCATCTTTTGATCTCGAGCAGAAGAGAAGGAAAGAGAAAAGGAAGGAGAGAAAGAGAGAAAGAGAAAAGGAAGGAGAAAAGGGGTCCAACGGTGGAATATCGATGGTTTGGTCATCACTATGCACTCTTTATTTTCTTAAAGAGTGCTGAACGGAATGCGTGACTTACAAGAAGCTTATTTCCAATCGGATACAAATTTCCGTCGGATATAATGTCCATTTAATATAAATGGCTGGGATTCCCCTTTTCAAACTTCAAAGATCATGAAATTCCTTCAATACTTTCTTCCCCTGATTTTGGCTGCTACTGTTTATGCAGACTCCAAAGAAATTTATCCGTTGGTTTTATTCGTCAAAGCCAATGGGGCCTTGAAACCACTTTCCGGACGTGTGGCCTCATGGTACGGGCACCCCTCGCAGATCTTTGTGGAGAAAGAGCCTGTCGTCGACCAGATGAAGTTTGCTTTAAAAGAAGGGAAAATCTACACCAAAGAAACATTTGTGCCAAGGTTTTTGGGGAATTTCAAAGAGTACATGATTGCAGCTCCTTTTACCAATGCCCCTAAATGGGAATTGGACCTTGGAAACAGGATTTTAAATGGTCCGTTTTACTTGTGCAAACTCCCGGATAATGGCGAGCCATGTCTTCAGCGTGGATATCCCAATAAAAATTATGAGGATTGTTTGAACGTGGACTTGTTCCTCTTACGGCCCGATGGATCGTTTCCCATTAAGAGTGTTGTTCTGGCTAAAGACTAGCGGTGGTCATGATTTAGCTACGGGACTTATTGTTACTTTGAGAGATTTGTCCAAAAAAGTCTGGAAAAAATGGTCCCAGGGCTTTGCAAAAAGTGTATCCAGAGAAAACGTTAAAATGTCCTTGGCTTTCTTTACCTTTTTCTTGACCTGAGTGATTAAATTGGGTCTTGTCATTGAGTCTCAATGAATCTATATTTCTCAATATTTCGTCAATAAACAAGAATTCAACCTTCTTTTGGTTTTGGTCAGTTGGCTCATTTTCTGTGTATTTAAAGGTACCAATCCGGTTGATTCTGACAAACAGGGGCAGTTTTATGGACTTTCGCATTTTAATGTAAAATTACGCTAGTGAGTTAAGATGAAAAATCAGAAACCACATCAATTAGAAAAAAAAACTGGAAAAAAAAACTGGAAAAAAAAACTGGAAAAAAAAACTGGAAAAAAAACTGGAAACCTTACGTAATCCCATCGAAATAACCAATAAAATTCATATCTTGTCATTTCCAAAAAAAAATACAAAAAATGCTAAAAAAATGCACACAGATCCTTACGGGCCATGCCATCGTAATTGTTGAACATATGAGACTCGCACGTCTCATATGTACAGGATACTGAAACTCAAGAAGAGGAGAATGTACTCCTCAGTTCAGTATGCGGAGATACAGATGAAACACGGAGGTATTAACCACTCTTGGATATAAAGCCGACCAGTGGAGTATCTGTAACCAATGAATGATCTCTGATAATATTCCCTCACGCAGAGTCGGTGACGAAGGGGCGATGACTCTTATCACTGGCCAATCACAGCCCTCTGATAGAATCACACATGAAGGATATAAGCCTCCGGTATGGTGTTGAAAAGAGAGGGTGTTGAAAAAAGATGGTGTTGAAAAAAGAAGGTGGAAGTTCGATGGGTGTTGAAAAAAAGGGTGGAAGTATTGAGAAGCGGATTTGGCTGCAATTTATATTCGCACGCCCCGCGCGTTTCATATTTGTGCCGCCACAAAACCGTCTGTTCCTGGCCACAAAACCGCCTGTTTTCGCGGTATATAAATATGCGATCCCCCCAGTTTTTTTAACAGCGCAATTATACTTTTCTCTTCCTTGAACTATTCTCCGACGGATTCAGGCCAGTCATTTGGATATAAGGTGGGAAATCCCTTCAGTTCAGCTTGTGATAAGGAATAAGATTCCAAGATTATATAAAGGATTCCTAGATCAGATATACCAGAAACAATAATACAAGCGAAGAAATGACTAAAGAAGTTCCCTACTTAAAAGCGTTATTGGAAGCCAATGAGACTCACGTGCCAGATTATGATCGCGTTTATATAAACGCGCAACAGTAATTACCCTCACCAACTGTCCACCTCGCACGGCTTGGGGTGCATGTGGTATGCAGAATCTCGAAGAACCAGGAAAGTCCAGAATAAGCATCCATTGAAGAAATTGGCGGAAAAGGTTTTTAGTGAATTTTTCGTAAATGGACTATAATAAGGAGAGGGCTCAAGTGGCCATTTTTGGTAAGCAGAACTGGCGATGCGGCATGAACCGAACGTAAAGTTAAAGTGCCAGAATTCACGCTAATCAGACACCACAACCAAAAAGTTCATCTAGACAGCCGGACGGTGGCCATGGAAGTCGGAATCCGCTAAGGAGTGTGTAACAACTCACCGGCCGAATGAACTAGCCCTGAAAATGGATGGCGCTAAGCGTGATACTTATACTTTACCTCTTTTTTCTTCAAAAAGAGAATAGGCAGGTGTGGAGGTAGTGGAAAGTGATATGGAAGTGTGGAAGTGGGCATTGGAGATTGAGATGTGGAGCTACTTTCTATGACTAGTTTTGGTAAGACTTCTCTTTATGCAGGATGATCGTCTACTTCTTTTAATTTCATTGGTTGGAAAAGAAAGGTTTGTCAATTCAAATACTAAAAGTAGTAAATAGTAGATTAGACACTTAGACATTGGACATTAGACATTGGACATTCAGATATTCAGATATTAGACACTTGTCTTTGGATATTAGACACTTAGACATTATTTATTACTAGACTTTACTAGACTTTTCTAAACAATCAGAAATTATACATTTAGACATTAGACACTTGGACATTAGACATTGGACATTAGACACTTGGACATTAGACATTGGGCATTAGACACTTGGGCATTAGACACTTGGGCATTAGACACTTGGACATTAGACATTGGACATTAGACACTTGGGCATTAGACACTTGGCACTATATACTAAATACTACGGAGAGGTCAGTGATGGAGTCATAAAACTCCTGGCTGAGTACTGTCTGAGTACTGTATTAGACCAATGTACTGATTTACTTGCAAGTGTAAGTACCAGTCTGGTTAGTTCAATATGAGCTAACGAAAACACGGCCAAGAGTTCGGAAGAAATGGACCTCTCCATTCCCAAAAACGATACATAAAACTCTTCTTCTAATTTCTGACACTTTTTATCTCTGACACTTTTTATCTCTGACACTTTTTCAGTCAGTGGCCCATGGGAAATCAGTTAAGATTTTTGGTTGATGGCCAAGATTCAACTCGAGAATTATACACCGAGACATAGTTAAAATTTTGTTTTAATGGTAAATGTCAGACCTTTTTGAATAATAAGTGGAATCATGGAATACCTAGAGAGTGGTCTGGCACAGGATCAAAGAAGGATTGGCCAAGAATTGCGTCAACCTTCAATACTCTATCCTGTGAATCCTGACTAGAACCTGTCGTTGGAAGCGGCAAAAAACTCGCATGCAGTGTTGTTGGGAGCTGTCGGAGGCCCCAAGTGGGGAACTGGCTC
>NKZZ01001495.1:0-41225 GCA_002370815.1 Metschnikowia hamakuensis
CCTCTTTAGTAATTCAGTAAAATAGGCTAGTCCACAAATGGGACAATTAAGATACTGCTAGTAAAGCAATGCTCCTTGTAAGATCATTAAAAGGTAGGAAGAAGGGCTTTTAAGAATAAAAAGTGGGTTGTAAAAATAATGCGAGGGGCGTGGCTCTTTATATATTGAATAGTGCGCGATTTAAATAGTTGCAATTTAAGAGGGCGGGTGCGCGCGCGCATGCGCGAAAACATATATAAAGCCCTGCCCCCCCCCCCTGACCCCATATTCGCTCCATTTTTTTTGCCCATCAAAACCCAGTCTCTTTCTCATTTATGATAAATGTGTTGGAGATCGTTCCCTAGGTGAAACAATTGAATATAGTCATATGGATGAGAAGTCCAGATTGTTTTCTTGAACTTGTGCCAGAAATATGGCCACCACACTCCACACTAGGGCTTAGGTCCCGGATAGTTTGACTAGTGACTCATTGCTTCTCTTTAATTTTGAGTTGTTTGCTTCGACTCTTAAAGAGAAGGGGTCCAGAATATCGGAAGTTATTGGGGGTGGACACTATAGATGAGGGTTTGTCTCCCCATCTCTTTATAATACCCTTTGTTTGAAGCGGATTCCTCCCATTCTTTTGTTGTGGCTGTGGTGCCTGGATGAAGAGCAGAATAAGAAATTGAAATAATGGGTAAGGTTGACCTTTTCGTTATCTCTAAGACCTTTGTTGATGTGGGAAAAGATTCCATGCTGGATGGCATGGGTTGAACGAGAATACTCTTCCATGTCGGTTAGAAAACCCAACCACATCAAGACTTTGACTCCATATCCATTGAGGATAGCCCGTCTTGCAGGGAGATTCTTGAGATGAAGAAGCGAAGCCATCTGAATATTCCCTCGGAAGAGAGTATAGTACCAGTTGTCTTCCGCTGTAAGGACCTACCGTATATCTTAGGGTGTACTGGTCTATCTCTACGCTCTGGGAAAAACCAGCATTTATTGGTATTTCGTGGTGCTCCACACTATGGACACACACCACCACCTGCACCACCAATTGTCCAATCAGTCACTTTTTTCACCATTAGGTCAATTTGAAATAAACCTTTATTAACTATGAATAATAAATAAATCCTATTTACGTTGAAAGAGATGAGGTATACTTCTATTATCCATGGTTAAAGCCAAGTAGGTTTACGTGCAGGTATATACTCCTTTTTTTTTTTTTTTTTTTTTTTTTTTTTTTTTTTTTTTTTTTTTTTTTTTTTTTTTTTTTTTTTTTTTTTTTTTTTTTTTTTTTTTTTTTTTTTTTTTTTTTTTTTTTTTTTTTTTTTTTTTTTTTTTTTTTTTTTTTTTTTTTTTTTTTTTTTTTTTTTTTTTTTTTTTTTTTTTTTTTTTTTTTTTTTTTTTTTTTTTTTTTTTTTTTTTTTTTTTTTTTTTTTTTTTTTTTTTTTTTTTTTTTTTTTTTTTTTTTTTTTTTTTTTTTTTTTTTTTTTTTTTTTTTTTTTTTTTTTTTTTTTTTTTTTTTTTTTTTTTTTTTTTTTTTTTTTTTTTTTTTTTTTTTTTTTTTTTTTTTTTTTTTTTTTTTTTTTTTTTTTTTTTTTTTTTTTTTTTTTTTTTTTTTTTTTTTTTTTTTTTTTTTTTTTTTTTTTTTTTTTTTTTTTTTTTTTTTTTTTTTTTTTTTTTTTTTTTTTTTTTTTTTTTTTTTTTTTTTTTTTTTTTTTTTTTTTTTTTTTTTTTTTTTTTTTTTTTTTTTTTTTTTTTTTTTTTTTTTTTTTTTTTTTTTTTTTTTTTTTTTTTTTTTTTTTTTTTTTTTTTTTTTTTTTTTTTTTTTTTTTTTTTTTTTTTTTTTTTTTTTTTTTTTTTTTTTTTTTTTTTTTTTTTTTTTTTTTTTTTTTTTTTTTTTTTTTTTTTTTTTTTTTTTTTTTTTTGCTAATGTTATATCTATGATTCCATATTCATTTACAAGATCAGCACAAATACTAACTATAAGATTTTTCTGTTTAACTTAATTACTAATGGTGTAAATCTTGGTTTGGGGTGTACGGGTCTATCTGGAATGAGGAAATGGGTGTAATTGGCTCGATAGGGAAGTGGGTGGTCCGAGATTTGGTGGTGATCACGAAAGTGTCGGTGCCAGAAAAAAAAAAATAGGCCCAGTGAGCAAAGAAGATGGTGGGGGTAGAGTTTGTCTTGGTAACTTGTAGAAAATCGAGCGGGCCTGCATATAGTGCGGGGACATACTTGAATTGTACTGAAGGATTGGAGGAAATGGAAATTGGAATACGGTTTTAAATACTAATTTAGACTTGGTTATTTATACATCGGTGAAATTTGCAGCGTGTAGGATGTAAGGAATAAGAATAACGTGGTGGGATTTGTAGATCCTGCACATAGTGCCACTCGGTATTTCTATGGCAGAAAAGAGAATGTAGAAAGACGGAACTTTGTAACTTCGAGCCATTGATTATTTGGTTCTGTCTAGTTGTCTATTTGTCTATTTGCCGATTTGTCGATTTGTCGATTTGTCTATTTGTCTCTTTGTCTAATTGTCTAATTGTCTATTTGTCGATTTGTCGATTTGTCGATTTGTCTAATTGTCTAATTGTCTAATTGACGATTTGTCTATTTGTCAAACTCAGTAGTATAACTGTCATAAATGTCTCCCTGTCATATATTACTCTCTCCCTCTTTCATAGGTGTCTCATAAAAAAATATAAAAAAAAACACTGCCAAATTTTGGCCAATTCTGTCTAATTCTGCCTAATAAGTTGTCCTCAGAACAGTGAGCATGGGACAATTTAATCATTGAAACCTATTCTTGATTTTCAAATATGCCAGCTGAGAATTTCTCGAATTTAGATAATTCAGAAACAGATGTAGTTGTAAAATATGTCATAGCTTTCACTCACGAGCTGCCTATCTGCAGTCACAAACGTCTCTATATGCACTCTACTGTCTCATCTGCAGTCACAAATGCTCTATATGCACTCTATTGGCTTATATGCAGTCGAGTGCATAACTTTCACTAAAATCCACTCCACAAATATAAATTAACACCTGCAGTTTCCAGCTGAACAAGACCAAAAAAAAAGTCTCCCAGGGACGAGTCGAACGTCCGATCTCAAGATTCCTACCCATTACAGTCTTGCGCCTTAACCAGCTAGGCCACCGGGAGCTTCTTACTGAAGTAGTAATTTTCTTATAGAATCAGAACGACAGAATTTTCGTTTAGAGGAAAATGGTGGTCTGGAACCTGAACATTTTAAAGCCATTCGCTACTATTAGTACTCCACTACTGTATACTAGTGTATACTAGTGTATACAATCTCTCTACTGCTGTACTACTCCATCGAACTATATATTGTCAGTGTCTAGTGTCTCTGTCTTATCTAGTGTCTTCTGTTTTTTGTCTTCTATCTAGTGTCTTCTGTCTAGTGTCTACTGTCAGTGTCTTCTGTCTACTCTCAACTGTCTTCTTTCTAGTGTCTAGTGTCTAGTGTCTAGTGTCTAGTGTCTAGTGTTCAGTGTCCAGATTCCAATGTCCAGTATCTCCTGTCTACTGTCTAGTGTCTATGGTCTAGTGCCTACTGTCTTCTATCGAGTGTCTAGTGTCTAGTGTCTTCTATCCTCTGTCTAGTGTCTTCGGTTTTCTGTCTTCTCTTGAGTGTCTAGTGTCTAGTGTCTACGGTCTGACTCCTGTCTCCTGTCTCCTGTCTACTGTCAGTGTCTTGGGTCAGTGTCCAGTATCCAGTGTCCAGTGTCTTCTATCTTCTATCTTCTGTCTAGTGTCTACTGTCAGTGTCTAGTTTCTCTGTCTTATCTAGTGTCTCCTGTCAGTGTCTTTCTGTCTTCGGTTTTTTGTCTTCTATCCAGTGTCTTCTGTCTAGTGGCTACTGTCAGTGTCTAGTGTCTTTTGTCTTCTGTCTAGTGTCTACTGTCAGTGTCTTCCGTCCTCTGTCTTCTATCTTCTGTTTCCTGTCCAGTGTCTTATGCCTTCTGTCTAGTGTCTTCTGTCTAGTGTCCAGTGTCTAGTGTCTTCTCTAGTGTCTTGTGTCTAGTGTCTACTGTATTCTGTCCTCTGTCCTCTGTCCTCTGTCTTCTGTCTCCTGTCTCCTGTCTTCTTTCTAGTGTCTTCTGTCTTCTGTCTTCTATCTGTCGCCTACTGTCTTCTGTCTCCTGTCTAGTGTCTCCTGTCTAGTGTCTAGTGTCTACTGTCTACTATCTAGGGTCTAGTGTCTAGTGTCTCGTGCCTACGTCCACTGTCTACACTGTACTACTCTATCTACACTGTGAGTCTGTCCATATTCCTGAAAAGCATCTTAAAAAAAAACATGCCCATTCCTATCCTTAAGAGAGAGTCTCCCTGTCATCGGCTTAACAAAACTCCTTTTATAGAACTCATCCCAATCGTACTGAAAGTCATATTTTCACACCCAAAAAAAAAAAAAAAAAAAAAAATTGTCAAAGCCCAGAAATGGCCCAATTCTTATCTCATTTTCTTGCTCATTTATACCAAAAATAGAACCCAATTCATTGTTTTCTGTCTAACCACTTCATGATGAAAAGCTAAGAAAAACGGTTTTTTTTTTATTAAAATTAATGTATAAATGACTAAATTTATTTAATTATCATTCCATTTTTGGATAGTTTAATTTCCTGGGAGTGCATACAAGGCCCCGATCGAGTCCCAATTCCAATTTTCCTTTCATCCAACCGCAGCAGTAAAAAAACCGAAAATAGAATGGAAAAAAATGGTGCATGTACAGGATTAAAGGGTGATACGTGGAACAAATTGTGGAAGAATGGCAGGTTTATGTGGAGGCACTGTGTACAGGACCAGAAGCTATTATTAGAGGGTACTGTGTACAGGACCAAGAAGAGATATGTACAGTACAATGCAGTACAATGCAGTACCTTAGAGTACTATGTGCAGTACTGAACAATTATAAAGAAAAAGAACAAGAGAATAAACCTTTGCCGTTGTTTTAGTCTTGGCTCAGCGTGTGCTTTTATTCATGCATAGATTCTCGATCCTGTACATAAAGCATACCCTGCGGACTGCCTGCAGTACCATCTGATTTTCCTAAATCGGATGGTGCACGGGTGTGCGGCTCCTATCGCAACAACGTTCAATTTGTGCACCGCCAATCCCCCCCCTCCAGGCCAAAACCGTCGTGTAGCCTTTGCTTCAATTCTTTCCTTCCACCCAAATTTACATTAGGCAAACACAAAAAGTAAGAGCCAGACCGTCGCGATTTAGACAAAGTCGACCGATTAGGCAATTCCAGTTTCCAGAATTTAGACAGATCACAAAGATCACACAGATTGGACAGATTGGACAAAGTGCCTTTCCAGAAATTGGACAACTAGACAGATCATCCAACAAGGCCCTCTGAGTTTAGACGAACATCCGAATATTCTTTTCATCGATACATTGGGCCAATTGCCAAGACCAAAGCTCGGCTTGTTCATCCAAGTGACTCATTCCTTTTCCCATTGACCAGGGCTTCGAACCACGCTTTTCCAATTGGTTTTTTTTTCCAGTTTCAATTCCAATCTAATCGGAAAATATTCATTTAATCCATTGAGTCTTATTGGCCAGATTATTCACCGATCACATCACTCCAATTTCCGAGAAATTGGTCCTGCAGATTACTCATTTCGTGTCTTCAAACCCACTTTACCCAGTTACTGACCCGATAAATCTTATTTTGGATCCAATCAATTTGAATTTAGAGCCCCAGATTCCCATTAATTTTGATATCAGGTTTCACAGGTTTACTATCCAAGATTACTGAGTATCCGGATTTGACTATTCCAGATTACTGAGTATTCCAGATTACTGAGTATTCCAGATTATTGAGTATTCCAGTTTATTGAGTATTCCAGATTATTGACCATTCTTCAGTCTCAAATATTGATTGGTATTGACTTCTTAGATTGAAAGACTCTTTTCTGGTTATTAATTTGAACCGTTTGACTCGTCTGGATTCAATTAACCTATCGTTATATCGATTTCCAATTTAGACCAATTGAATTGATTTTTACAGATTGATTGAATATTTGGATCAGACTCCAGATTCAAAGGCGAACCAAACCCCAAAATCCCGGTTTGATTATTTCAATTTTGAACACTAATTCTGATTTTCTCATATCAGAACCCATTTCTGAATTCAGATTTACTTCAAATCTCAATCCAATTGTTTCATTGAAAACTCATTTTCATTGGCCCGAAATTCAGAATTCCTTGGTCTCAACTGTTCGCTTCAAAAACCCTACTTTTTTTTGACGCTTCATTGACGAATTTGTGATGCCGATTTTTGGAGGAGAAAAACCGTTTACTTCGGTCACCGTCAAGGTGAACCAGCTTTGCACTCCCAACCGCAACTCCGACTTGGGAGACGATGCAATGGAGATTTATCTTGATCAATTGATCTCGCTCATCAAACTCCAAAGCACGGGACCCGTTGAAGCGGCTCGGGCGATCCGGAAAAAGATCAAATACGGCAATAACGCCGAGGAAATGCTTCTTGCGCTGAACTTGCTTGAACTCTTGGTGTTGAATGCAGGAGCCAAGATCGGCCAGCTGATTGCAAGCGACGAGAAGTTGAGCCTTCTTTTAAAGGCAATTGTGGCCGGAAACGCCTCCACAGGTGCAGGTTCGCCCTACGATGCGGCGGTTATACGCCGGTTCCGGAACTTGGCCGTTGGTTGGCGTGGTGAGTTCCGTGATTTGGACGGCTACAAGCCTTTGGCTAATTTGTGGAAAGCCGTGCCTCGGAAAACCAAGAGGGAGTCCCCCAAGGCGGAAACCTCCGATTTTTCGGTGCCGGTAAGATCCGAGTCGGAAAGATCCACCGAAAGATCCGCCGAAAGATCTGAGTCCTTAAGGTTTCCTCCGCCCAGACCCAGTGCTGCCTCGCCATATACAGTCCAAAACAAAAGTCCTCGGGTGGAGGAAAGAACTAAAAGTGACAGGAAAGCGAAAACCGAGGATAAAGCAAGAGGTGGACGCATTGGAAGAAGGAAAAATGGAGAAAAGAACAAACGGACCTCAAAGAGTGGCCGGAAAGGGAAGTATGCCGATGAAGAGTTCCGAATTCCACAGATCAACTATAAAGTGGAAGCCCCCAAGATCAGAACCACCATTGCTAATTGCCATACGCATACCACGGCCTTGAGCAACATTCTCTTGACGCTTCCCGAAGGAACTAGTCCGTTGGACGACCAGAAAGCCGCAGATGAATTTGAAAAGTGCAGGAAAATCCGCCGCCAGATTCTCCGGTACCTCCAGTTTGTGGGAGCAGGTCAAAGTGGCACCAAGAGTGCCGAGGTGGCTGAACTCGACGATGAGTTCTTGGGTGCGTTGATTGGGGCCAACGACCAGTTGGTGAGTGTGTTTACCAAATTTGATCGTTTGTGTGGATACACGGACGAAAACCCTGCATCGTACCATAACGACGAAGACGGAAATAATGACTCCGAGAGCTCGGCCGAAAGTTATTATAGTTCAAGCGACGAGGAGTCTGTTTCTGACCGCTTGGACGGCTTGCATGTGCAGGAAACGAGTCTGAGACTCGCCCACGTGATGCAAAGTCCACCCCAGCAATTTTCCCTGGAAGATGTTGGTGAAAGTCCAGTTTCTTTTGAGAAAGAGGCTCTTGAGCCGGGTGTGCACACAAGACCGCCTGCCATGAGGCACAACACGGGGTTTTCCGTCAACACCGCCGAAAGCGATCCTTTTGGAGACAAAAATGCAACGTAACTTGTTTTGCCGGGTCACAATGTCATGGTTCTTTTTTTTTTTTTTGGAATTAAAGGCCCTTGTATTGAACCAACTTGATTTGGACTCACGTGACTCACACCTATTTCTGTTGAACTTGATATACGATCAAGAGAGGTTTCTTGGAAGATCTGGAATGACTTTTTTGTTTATTCTTGACGGAATGAAGCCATTCTTGACGGAACGAAGCTTTTGTGGAAAGACTGAATTCTTGAAGCAGTGCCTGAAATTACTATCGGTGCCTAAAATTACTGTGGCTTTATGCAGGATTCAATTCATAAACAATTCTGTGTTCAATTTGTTTTCTAATGTTTACGATGCCAAGAAAAACGACCTTGGGTTGGGGGAGAAAGGAGACAAGCTTGGTGGTGATGGGAATGATGCTCAGGGCTCAAAACCAGTTATTTAATACAAGGGCTCAAAACCGGAATTTAATGCAAGGGCTAGAAACCAGTATTAAAAATGCAAGGGCTCAAAACATGAATGCAAGGGCTCAAAACCAATTTAAAACCAAGGCCTTTTTTTCCTTTCTGAATGGCCTAAATCCTGTACAAGGACCTGATATTAATTTACTGGAGCTTTAAAGAAAGAGAGTTGTTTCTTTTTTTTAGTGGGAAACTTGTGTTTGTAGGTGGTGGATTGTCCTGCATATAGCTGTAATAAAAATGGATGAAATAAAGTGCAGGTCTGAAATCGCTCGTGTGCAGGATAAAAGAATTTTTCTTCTTAACATTGTAGCACGGTTTTGAGGCCAGTAACTGGGAAGCCAGACCATAAAACAAGTGGGCTGCGAAAATGCGAAAATGCGAAAAATGATGCATAACATCTTGCCTGTATATAACAATTGCACCCTGCACATAATATTGTGGTCCTGCACCCAAACCCAATGCTCCACATCTCTCGCTTCGCGTCCCCGTACTCTAACAGCCACAACACCCATCTTCTTCAATCAACCATCCCGGCACCACCCCACAACAGGTCTATAGACAAGGATCCGTACACCTCCGTACACCAGATACACAGATCAGTACACCACATCCTTACACCACATCTTTACATCACATCCTTACACCACCTCCTTCCATCTATCCTCACACCACATTTGTGATACCCTGACCCACCACAAACCCCTCCATGGCGTCTAAAATCACCCTCCACAACCAAATCGAACTACCGCCAATCGACGATTTCCGGCTCGAAAATATCCTTAGTCAAATCGTCCAAGCGGAACAAAAACAGCTCTCAAACTCCATTCTTAATGTCAAAAACCAGTTCCAGGCCGATCTCCGCCAGGAGCTCCGCCGCAGTTTGAGTCGGGAGCAACGCATCCAATACAAAAACATTGCCGTGGTCAAAATGGCCGATTTGGTCCGGAAAAAAATGAAATCCCATAACAAGCGGTGGGCCAAGCTCGGCGGAGGCGGGCCCGCTGAACTTCCTAATTCGGCGCCTCTTCTGGCTACTGCCACCGCTGAAAAGCCCGACACTCTTTTGCTGGAGGTGGGATCGCTTCACCAAGTCGCTGGCTCGATTCTGGAGGGCGTAGTCAGCTTTGCGGCCCGTTTGAGTGCTTTGGATGTGTGTATGGGCGGCACAGGACTTCCGGATCAGGAAAAGTACCCGATGCTCCATCAAATGCTTACCCGAAAAGAAAGCCACGCCCAAAACGCAAATTCTGCTAAGCCAAATACGGAAAATCAAGAAGACAATAATTCAGAGGACGGAGATCCAAAACCAGAGGATCATCTTTCAGACAAATCTCCTCCAGATACAAGTCCACTGGGTGCCAGCGAGGAATCGGACAAAATTAACTCGGAGATTTTCGAAAACCTCATCAATGAGTATAACCGGAAGTCGAGGTTAAAAATGCAGCGGCGGTTGGGAAAGACCGAACCAAGTAAAGCATCGGCGGACCTGCACGAATCCGGACCCGAATCGCTGATTGAATCCCGGCTTGAATCCCGAACCGGAAGCATCCGGCCCAGAAACCCGCTCCGGCTCCTCTCTTCGTGCGGCTCCATGCGTTCAGTAGCGTCGATGCGGTCGGAAACCTCCAGCAGGTCGCTACAAACTACCCTCTCCGACCGGATGGAGACTCGGTTCTTGCCCGCCAAGTCCATGGCAACCGTTGGCGAGTCGCCAGAATTGACTCTCCATAAAAAGTTACGCATCAATGCCTTACCTTTGCTGAGCAGAAGGGGCCAGACGTGTAAATGTCCAAAACAGGATAATGGTGACGGAGATGACAAAATTGACGGAGGTAAGGAGGGAAATGGTGACGGAGATAAGGAGGATAAGGGAGATGGCGATGGGCACAGCAATGGCGATGGTGACATGAACAGCGCCAAAAAGTGCCTTACCAAATTCCTCACCAATTACGATTCCCAATTCGGCGACGTGCCCACCAGCTCGTCTTTTGACTTGGACTTTGATTCGTCGGGGATCAACAGCGATACGGACTCGGTGCGGCTGTCGGTTTCATCCGATAGTTCCGAATCGTTCTTGGGCAGTATCGGCGATACCAACGAGTACTACGACTCGCTCCGGCGGGATATGCGGAAACGGCACCGCAAAACCAAGTCTAACCGGTACATGAAGGAATCCTCGCCCAATCCCAAGCACCAGCCTCTGCACCGGACGCTCCAGCCCAAGCAATCCATCCTCAAACTCCAAAAAAAGCGGCGTGAACAGAACGACCTGCACAACAATACCCCGAGGGACAATTCGGTTCAGATACATGACGACGTCATTGACTTCACTGATACTCATATCACTGCAGAGGATCCTAAGGATATAAACAAGGACAATGAGACTGGCGACCAGGCGTTTTCGGAGTTCACCGTGAGTCCTCGGGCTTCTTTCGTCAAGGAGAATTCTGGTGCAGGCGTAATCTTACGTCGTGGCTCCGAAGAAGGGCTGGCCCCTGAACCCGAAGCAATCAGCAAGCTCCGCAGTCTATTGATCTAGAATTCTCAAACACTTGGTCTAGACATATGCAGATCTTCTTGGAGACGGTGGAGCAAGCACTCGAAGATGGTCCATGGGGATGTCAGAAAATATAGAAATTAATAGTTGAAAAGGAATGAAAAATTGGGCATTAAATGAATAGGAGTTAATTTTTAGGCTTTTTGGTTTGTCTGCAGGTCATTATGCAGGTCACCAAAAATTGTGTACTCGAAATGTCGTCGATTCCCATGTTTAAAGTCGGTTTTTTTGTTTTCTACTGTAAATTAGTTGATTTGAAAAAGTTTGTGAATTTGTGGAATTGTAAAATTGTAAATTCTTGGAAAGTCTGGAACGTGTGCAATATGCAGGATTATATATTTGTCCGATTATTGGTAACCTAAAGATTTTCGGACTCTGTTGACCTTTTTGATTGGAAACTTTGGCTGAACAGATGATGGAATCACGGGGCCCAGACACAAAAAAGGGAAAGTATTGGAGAATTGCGTAAGTTTCAGCACAGTATATTTCAGAACGGTAATTTTCAGACCAGCGAATTTGTTCAATTTCAACAATTTTTAATTATAAAATAGTCCCTAAATTCTAATTGAAGAATGGTCGTTTGAATATTTCCGTATTGGGAAACTCGTAACTTTCCAGGTTGGCTTATGTGCAGGCGCCTATGACTGAATACCTTTTAATTCCACAAATCGTATTTTTTCAACCGGACAAATTGTCGAATCGTAGTTATAGATTTACAATTCGGTAAATTTTGTCCAGTTGAAAGAAAAAAATTCAAAAATCGTAAATCTGTACAATTGTCTCTTTTGGAAACTCGTGAAATTGTCGATTTTCCAAAAGTGTCTGAATTTCCAGATTCGTAAAATTGTATATTTTTGTAAATTTTTAGACCTATAAAAATGTCGTTGTTTTAGAAAAAAGTGCTTTGTATTCGCCTGAAAAAATGTCTACGGGTAAATTTGTAGACTCGTCAATATGCAGGATTTTTTCAATTTGTAGAATTGGTGAAATTCAGAGACAATTTTTTTTTTTAATGGTGGAAAAATCTGATTTTGTAGATAAAATTTCAGATTTCGGCAAATTTTAATCTTGTAAATCTGTACAATTGTCTTTTGTAGACTCGTAAATTTGTAGAGTGCTCTTTTTTTGTCGTAAAATTGTTCAATTCCTGTACAGAGACTCGTATAATTGTAGATTTGTATGCACGTGTAAGTATCTGCATCCGTAACTAAAAAGTTTATTAAATTTAGATCCGTAAACTTGTTGGGGAATTTTATTCCGATTCATTTGTTGGAGTAATTGTGGCCTTATGTGCAGGACACACTCTTTTCTCGTCCTGCCAAGTGATTTGTTCCGCAAAAAATGTACTTTTTATGCTATTTCCATAGCTCACTTTATCTGAATGAGTCACCTGGCTTTACTATACGGCTGGTTTGTTGGAACATGACCGGAATTGAGAATCTGACCGGAATGGTTTGTCCTAGGACATCTAAAAACATAGCAAAACAAAATTGCTTTTCGAAAATATATTCATTGTCATGTCCGGAATTCCAGCTTTTCAATGAACCTATTTTCAGTATCAAAACATGGAAAAATTGGTCCTTTGCATTGGGTCTTTTTCTGCTGAGGTAGCCTGGTGTACGGATGTTGCTTGCTGCGACCGTGCCCTCGGTGCCATTTCCGAGGTTTGTGTCAGTCCCCTCGGACCAGTCTGTGACTCCAAGTCAGTGAAAACCCACGAAAAAGGCTACATACTAATTTTGACCCTTTTCAGCTTCTCGCACCATGCAGGAAGTTTTTTTTTAGCACTACAATGGAACCGAAAAAAAACCGGTACATCTCAGTTTATCCGTTATCGATTTTTTTATGATTCAGAGTTTATCAAAACACCGGTTCGGCAATTTCTGTAATTTCAAACAAATGGGAAATCAAAGAGTCCGTTTAAGGTTTCATTTCTGTAATTTTTTCAACCCCAAAATTGTGGTTTTTCAATCTGTAGCTCGTAAATTTGAAGATTAGACTCGTAAATTTGAAGATTAAACTCATAAATTTGAAGTTTAGACTCGTAAATTTGCAGAAAAGCCTTGTAAATGTGGAAATTATAGACGGTAATCTTTGGATTCTTTAAATTTAGTCTCGAATTTTTAGTCTAATTGGCGACTCTGAGCTTGTCTAAGCCTTGGTCTGTGTGGTCCTGCATATACTACCGTACTCGTAAATTTGTAGTTTTTCTTCGTAAAAATGCAGGTCTGGCTCGTAAATTTATGGGTTCTCCTCGTAAAAATGTAGAATCCCTTCGTAAATTTGTAGTTTGTGCTTACAACTTGAAAAATTGGTTTTTAGATTTGTGGATTACGAGTGAAAATTTGTAAACTCGACCGTGCATTTTCTTTTCTGTTTTCAGTGAACTTTTTTATCCTACTTCGTGAAGTTCTGGTTTTTCTCTGTAAGTTTGGGCTTTTAATCGCTAAATTATGGGCTTTCTTCAAACAAATTGTAGTTTTTATTCGTAAAATAGTGGTGTTTTCGTAAAACTGTTGTTTTTCTACGTAAAATTGTGCATTTTGTTCGTAAAACTGTAATATCGCTTCGTAAATTGTTCAATGCATTCGTAAATTTGTGGTTTTTGTTGGTAAATTTGCGTTTGTTGTTTGTTCACTTTAAGAATCGAGTCGTAAAATTGCAGATTCAGCTCGTAAATATGCACTTTTCTTCGTATATATGCACTTTTGTTCGTAAAATTGTAGTTTCTTTTCGTAAAATTGGACTTCGCTTCGTAAAATTATAGTATTTGTTCGTAAATTTGAGGATTGGCTTCGTATAATTGTAGATTGTTTTCGTAAAAATGCACATTTCTTCGTAAAATTATGATTTCTTACCGTAAACCTGTTGAAATCCTCGTAAAATGTGGTTTCTGATCGTAAAAATGTGAATTTGATTCGTAAATCTTTGGACTCATCGTAAAACTGTGGATTCTTCTCCTAAATAGGTACTTTTATTCGTATATTTGTGGAGTCTGCTCGTAAATTTGTAGATTTTGTCCGTAAAACTGTAGCTTGTGTTTGGAACCTCAAAGAACCAATTCGTAAAATTGTAGAATTGATCCTGAAATTAGTATTTCTTTTTCGTAAAATTGTTGTTTTTCTCCGTAAAACTGAGTATTTTTTTCCTAAATTATTAGTTTTGTTTCGTAAATGGTACAATGCATTCGTAAATATGTGTTTTTTTTTCGTAAAATTGTGGTTTCTTCTCGTAAAAGTGTAGTTTTTGTTCGTAAAATGGTGGTTTCTTCTCGTAAAAATGTAAGTTAAGCTCGTAAAAATGCATCTTTCTTCGTAAAATTGTGGATTATGTCCGTAAAATTGTAGACTCTGCTCGTAAAATCGTAGTTTTTGACCGTAAATTTGAGGATAGTCATCGTAAAGTTGTTGTTTTTGTCCGTAAAAATGTAATCTTTTTCGTATATTTGTGGTTTTGCTTCGTAAAAATATGCATTCAGTCCGAAAAACTTGTAGTTTGTGTTTGTGACTTGAAGAATTGATTTGTAAACTAGCGTTTTTTTTGTAAAATTGTTGTTTTCATTCGTAACATTATCGAATCGAATCGTAAAATTGATGTTTCTGCTCGTAAAATTATACTTTTTATTCGTAAAATCGTGGATTTCGTCCGTAAAATTATAGATTTTTCTCGTAAATTTCTAGTTGCGCTTCGTAAAATTGTTATTTCTGTGCATAGAACTGCAGTTTTTGCTCGTAAAATTGTAGTCTCTGTTCGTAAAACTGCCGTTTTTCATCGTAAATTGTTAATTTTGCTCGTAAATTGCGGCTTTGGTTCGTAAAATTGAGGAGTCAATTTATAAAATTGTGGACCTTGTTGGTATATTTGCGGCTTCGGTTCGTAAAGTGGTAGATTCTGTTCGTGAAAATCTTGTTTTTCCTCCTAAATTGTGGTTTCTCTCTGTAAATTTGTAGTTTTTATTCGCAAAGTTGTGGATTACATCCGTAAATTAATGTTTTGTTTCGTAAATTTGTGATTCTTGCTCGTAAATTTGTGGCCTTTCTCCATAAAATTTGGATTCTGCTCGTATATCTGTATTTTGTGTTCGTAGAAATGTTGATCGTGTTCGTAAAAGTCTAGGTTCTTTTGGTAAAATTGTCACTTTGTTTTCGTATCTTCGTGGGTTTTAGTCGTGAGAATGTGGTTTTTTTCTGTGACTTTGTGAATTTGGTTCGTAAATGTCTTGTAAATGTCCGTGAAATTGTGTTTTTTTTTTCGTGAAATTCAGCTCTCCTTTCGTGAAACGGTAGTTTTTTGTCGTAAAATTGTTTTTTCTTTCCGTAAACTTTTACTTCTGCTTCATTAAATTGTACTTTGAGTTCGTAAAATTGTGGCTTTTGCTCGTAAAATTGTGGATTCTGTTCGTAAAATTGTAGTTTTTTCTCGTAAAATTGTTGTTTTTATTCGTAAACCTGTAGTTTGTGCTCGTAAAACTGTGAATTTTGTCCGTAAACTTGTTAATTCTGTGCGTAAAAATGTTGTTTTTCTTCGTAAATTGTGCAGCCTACTCGTAAAATTGTTGTTTTTGTTTGTAAAATTGTTGTTTTTCTTCGTAAAATCGTGCATTTTGCTCGTAAATTCTTATTTGTTTTGTAAAATTTTGATTTGAGTCCGTATATCTGTGAAATCTGATCGTAAAAATGTCTTTCTTGTTCGTAACATCTTGTGTTTCACCGTAAAATTATGTTTTTTGTCTATGCAATTGTTGATTTTCTTCGTAATTCGTGGGTTTTTTTCGTAAAGCTGTGGATAGGTATTGAAAAATTTAGATTCTCTTCGTAAAATTCTGGATAAATGAGTTCACAGGCTCGCAAAAATGAAGCTTTTGAATTTGGAGAAATGTTTTAGACTTTCAAATAAATGTAGATTTGGAAATTTCAGATGGAAATATTGTCCAAATTCCAGGACTGTACGAGTATGGGAAAAAATGACTCGTGGAATTTAACTGTAAACTCGTAAAATTGTGGAAATACCGTTACATGCAGTCTTTTCATTGAATTCTCGTAATTTTGAGGATTTTAGAATATCGAATCAAAATATGCCCATCTTACATCTTTATGTGAGTTAAAACTGAGCAGGCAAGAGCAAAATACCAAGAGGTGGATTTTTGTGGACGTGTTAAATTGTGGATTTTGTCGGTTTCGTACATCTATATGCAGGTAAATTTTGACAATTCTCCAATTTTTTTGGCTTAACAAGTTCAGGATGTTTTGAATTTCGTAATCCACCGATTCTCAATTTCACAGCTAACTTATCCAAAATTAAACGCATTTTCTCGAAATTTAAGATATTTCACCCAAATTTAAAGGTATTTCATCCAAATTTAAAAAATTTTCACTCAAATTCTGAAGCTTTTTATGTCTTTCTGATTCATGACTTTGTAGCAGCAAAATTTATGGATACTTTTGAAGTTTTTATTTTGTGATTTGATGAATACAGAGCCGTAGAATTGTGGATTCTTGAGATTTCGCGCTCATGAAATTGTGGATTGTATAAGACATTGTGCATTTTTGGAGCCACAAAATTGTAAATTTCAAGATTTTAGACATGATAAACGCGAAAAATCAAACTTTACATTTGTTTCATTCCCCAGTAGTTTTTTTTAGAATTTTCAAATCGGAGAATCTCTCGATTTTGGACTCGAAGATTTCTGGATTTGGAAGTTTGTACTTTTTGAACCGCACAATCAATAATTTTTAGAAGTAAAACGGGCAATTTTTTTGGGAGCTTGTTGGATCAAAAATGGTTGGTCGTTTAAATATGGCGAAATCGATGGGCGATGGTTTTGAGCCATGGTATAAATACAGGAACAACGCTCATAACCAGTAAAAATGGTAACCACACGACTTCCACATATCCAATTGTTCACTGGCCCAGGAAGCTGTCCCTTTTTTGATGGGAGGACTTTGGAATAAGAGTTAGACACTCTTTGACTCACGTGATCACTGGTATACACACCCTCTATGGCATTTTACTATGTGCAGTCCCAGTATAATTCCATTGAAAATTCAAAAAAACTATACTGAACCATTAAAAAATATTCTTGCTGTGACACTAAGCCAATAGGTTCTGGTATCCAATACTATGCAAATTGTGATTATGTGCAGTGCGCCCTACATATAATCATCTTAGGTGCAGTCCGTATGCGCGCTCTCTATTTATGTGCAGGCGGTTGCAGAGCACAATTGCAACTGCAGAGCAAAGCACAGTGGAAAGTCGAACTGGACTAAAAATAAAGGGACCCAAAAAAACAAAAAGTCTCCCGAGGGTGAGTCGAACACCCGATCTCAAGATTACAATTCAATTACAGTCTCGCGCCTTAACCAGCTTGGCCACCGGAAGGTTCTTAAAAATACTGGTTTTTTCTGGAACATGGGCTTCAAGCAATAGAAACTAGAGTACAAAATTTTAAATATATTGTGGTTTATACTGTGAAAAAGAGTATAAAATAGATGGCATTTTCCAATATACAGTCCTCAAAAGATTATCATGGAAATGAGAAAAAACAGAGGCTAGTGCAATCAAATATCGGAGTTCCTAGTTGACGAATAAACAGCGACACCTCTTTTTTGGTGGCATTTTTTTTTATATTGTTAATTTTCTCAAGAAATTCCCCAAACATCTAGTGATGAACCTTTAATCAGGAAAAAGCCAATCAGGAAATAGCCAATCAGGAAATGGCCAATCAGGAAATGGCCAAACTGGTGGCCCCAACGGAATCGTAGTTTTTGTCGTTTTGTGCCACGACCTTGAAACCTTCTTAGGGTGTACTGGTCATCAAGACTTCCACGGCATGCAACACCATTTTTAGACGTCCAATGCGTCGCTGGAGCTACTGGAGCTACTGAGAATATGGTCTTTGGAGCTTCTGAGGATATGGTTCTTGGAGTTGGACTCTTTGGTGTCGTTCAAGAAAGCTAAAAATCCCTACTGTTTCTTGGCTTGATTCAAAAATGAAACAACGGCCTGGATCACTGACTTACCAACAGAAAAAGTGGCCAACACGGACTTGGCTTTTTCCCAAGTCAAATGAACGACCCAGTCGTAGGAAGCCTTACCGAAAACATTGCAGGACGAGTAACCGTGCGCACCATAGGACTTCGGGTGTAATGGCCAATGCACTCGACGGTTAACGAAAAACTGGTGGATTTGGAGGAAGCAGCGTCAAGAAATACCGACTTTAAGTCTTTAACCAATTTGTCAATGGCCTTCACGTCATTTTTTTCACACTTTTTTCCAGGGAATCCAACACTTTATGAACGCATTATTACTTTAGAAAGGCATGCAACACTTTAGAGAGGCTCTTTTTCACCAGAAAAAGTGGTGGAAATGACCCCAAAGAAATATCCTCATATCTTTTTTAATCCCAAAGTTGCTTGCCTTCTTCTACTTCATGACAGCCTGTGCATTATTTGGACTTTATCATGTTCCGCTAACTTCTTGTTCAAAAGTGGCTTTTTTTGCATCAATTGGTGATGCTGACTCTGGATTAGGGTATTTGCAAGGTGTGCAGAAATCCAACCAATCCAAAGAATAGTTGAGCAAAAGAGCCCCAGTCTTGTCACCTTGAGAAGCAGACTTGAACTGTCTTGTACCGCTAGCGTACTTGAGGGCAATGGTAGCGAAACGTGTAGAGGTTCTGTAAGAGTCCATGATCATGGTGACTGTTCCACCCACTAAGACGGAAATAAGAGTGAGTGAAAGAATCAGATCAGAAGGTTAAATGATTTTCAGGAGGTTAAAATACAGTAGCAGGGGTGAAATTGTGGTACAATCTTTTTTTGCACCATTATTAGACCCGTACACCAATGATTTAAAAAAAAATATATAAAGGGCGTGTGGTCTAGTGGTATGATTCTCGCTTTGGGTTGCTCTGCAAGCTTGCGAGAGGCCCTGGGTTCAATTCCCAGTATGCCCCTTTACATTTTTGCCCCTTTGAATTTTTGCCTCCTTAATTTTTCGCCCCTTCAAATTTTTATGTTTCTCCGCCAGAATTCGTAGTTACTATATAGTTACGAATAAACATATATATATACCGTATCCACCAATCATTAGACATCTTTTCCACTAGAAAAACACCCAGTTTATCCCCGCCCAGCCTTTATTAAAGATGATTCAACAATAGACGATTTAAGCTTCTCCTGTATATTGGGCCAGTCAGGAATAAAACACTTGGTCTTTTGTCTTCCTGCACAAAGGAACAGTCCATGACCGCGACGATCCTCGTTTCACTTTCAAAGCTTAAAGTGTCATGTTAACATCATTCAAAAAAACAAAACCATCCTCGCACCAATGTAAACTTGTGCACCAACTTCCTGACCAACCAAAGTTTGTTACACAGACAGTTCAAGTCCTGCACCGAGTTTAATAAAATGAAATGAACCAATAGGAATGCCTTGTTCAAAATCAAAAGAAATAATTTCAATGTTTTATTCTCATCACAACGGAGTTTACCCCCAAACCTTTCGGCTAGGGTCAACTCGGTTCCTCCGTCAGTGTAGCGCGCGTGCGGCCCAAAACGTCAAAGGGCATCACCGACCTTTAATTGCCTTCAAAAAAAAAAAAAAAACTTCATTTGATTTTTAATCAATAGTCCCTTCAAGAAGTTCATTTTAGCAAAAAGATAATGAACCTATTTCAAGGTTAAGGTCGAGTTTTTCGTAAGCAACAAAGAACGGCCATGCACCACCACCCACAAAATCAAGAAAGACCGCGATATCAAGAAAGACCACGAAATCAAGAAAGAGCTGCGAAATCAAGAAAGACCACGAAGTCAGGAAAGAGCTGCGAAATCAAGAAAGACCACGAAATCAGGAAAGAGCTGCGAAATCAAGAAAGAGCCCTCAATCTGTCAATCCTTATTGTTTCTGGACCTGGTGAGATTTCCCGTGTTGAGTCATGGATGGAAAAACTCCTTCTGGACACAGTACCGTGTCATACGATACTGAATTCAGGACGACACTGGGTTCAGGCGACACTGGGTTCAGGCGACACTGGGATCAGACGACACTGGGTGCAGGAATAGACGTTATCGAAGCGTCCAAGGCTGAGGAGTTTAATTCGCAGCCGAAACAAAAGCGCGCATCCTCCCCTCCACCTCCGCAACCTCCACCAACTAAGCTTCTTCCTGCGAAACCTAATCAGGAATAGAGGATGTATATTATCTTGAATAGACAATGGATAATACCCTCCCTAAGGTATTTCCGGATATCCACTCCGCAGAGGCAATCAAATCCAATTAGCAAATTCTCTTCCATTAGCAAAGATCCATTTGATTATTTGCCAGAGAAGCCATAGATTTCAATAGCAGTACCCTCTCAAAGGGTACCATCATCCACATAAAGAGTCCATCACTTACCCCCCATCACTTACCCAAATGACCAAAATTCAAATTCAAAGGCCTCCGGGACCAAGGACCATTTTCAAAAAACAATAATGTCAACAAAGAACGGTACTTATCAATTGCGGCCGTAATCCCACACTTCCACAGATAATTCAATCGCAAGATTTCAATTTTATCAAGATTCCCATTCTATTAGGAGTCTCAAAGAATTTCTCCAGCTCAATTAGGCGACTAAATGCCCGGGCCAATTGGTGGTGGAACAAAACGCCACCGACCGTAAAATCCAGGCAATCCAGTTGTTATTGACTCTGACCAATCACCATAGTAAACGATGGGCTACCATAGTTTATGACGGAGAACAAGTAAAACTTAACCCTTATCCAATTGACCTTGAGCATGGCGCTCCGGTTATTGTTCATGACACTCTTTAAGAAGATGCGATAAGACATTGCCCGTCATTTTTCTTAGAAGTCAAGCAGGTCTGGGGATTTGTAAGCCAAAGTTGTATCACTTCCATATTCGAAGAATGTAATATACCTTTGAGCTTTGAGGATTCGAAGAATGTAATAAACCCTATGAGCTATGAGGGATTATTGGGGATCATCGGGGATTCAACTACTCAGGGGAACCTGCTAGTTCTTATATACTTTCCTTTTGTGTCGGGAAACCCATGAGGGATTAAAAGTTGAGGGGTTTTCTGAAACATGAGGGGTGTTTTGAAACAGCTGGCCTGCATTTTTGAAACCTTGGGATGTTTCACATTGACACTGAGCTTTCCTAATTGGGAATTCTCTCCGGCGAGGACATCTCGCATGCGTCTACTTGCATGATATTCAATGCCCAGTATTCAAGTCTCTTTAAATACTAACCTTCAGCCCTCTTATATTTATGGTGCTGTAGCATAAGAGTTTGCCATAGCTATGCCTTGTTAGTAGAGTCCACTGACATTAGGGACTCAAGGCTAGTGCGCGAATTTTTGCTAGAAAATAAAAAATCCTCTCGGTGGCCAAGCTGGCTAAGGCGCGAGACTGTAATTGATTTGTTATCTTGAGATCGGGTGTTCGACTCACCCCCGGGAGATTTTCTTTTTTTTTTTTTTTTTATAGTGTGGACTTTCAAATCACGGTACTGTTAGGCAAAGTTGGCGTACCCTGCGAAACCCAATAAAAACCCAAAAATCCCGCCCAAACCCCCCAAACCCGGCAAAAAACCCCAAAAACCCGCCAAACCCTGCCAAAATCCACAAAAAAAAAAAAAAAAAAAAAAAGTGAACGATGATCCTGACCAATACCCGAGGACATCTCCATTTGGACATCTTCTCGAGAACGTTTCTGGAGGAATCTTCTTCACGCAACACTCTGCGCGAGTATTACTTCTTTTGAAATTTAAGAATTTGGCTCGGTTTCTTTGTTTGTTCCTGCACACAGGCATCTCCTGCACACAGACATCTCCCACCAACCCCAAGGCCCAAATAGGAAAAAACATCTTTAGTGTATAATGATTGTAGTATTATATACAGGACATAGGAATACGTTGAAATATATACTTTCATGGATTTTGTGAAAATGGAGACATGTGATTGCCCGGGATTTATGGGTGCCCCGAGTTCCTGCACCTAAGACCCTGAAGACATTAGAAAAGCCCGTTGGCTCCATGCAGAACAAAGTGGCTTTTCATACAGGATAATCGGGCTGTCTGCAGGTATTGTAGCTTTCATGCAGGACGGAAGCGGGCTAGTTGAAACCACGCAAACCATTTCTACTCGAGAACATGCATAAACCAGCTTTGGAGTAGCTGACGAGCTCAAATTTTAGCCGATTTCGAATTCAAGAATTCATCATATGAGAAATCAACAACGATTCACAGTCACAGCAGCTCTGTATATAGTCAGTCACGTACGGAGAGGGTCAGGGAAATCTTCGATGTTGATTATATGCAGTACTTGAAGGACCCTCGGAAAGGACCCTCGGAATGGACCGTTGTTGAGGGTACCCCTGGTAAAACCTGCCACAGACCATACTTAACTCTCTTACAACCATACAGAGACCTCCGGAATTCTAGCATTTCAGACCATCTATTTATATTTCTCCACGATAAAAAAAGCGTGTATTGCGTTGGTCCTTTTTCTGCTGACCTTGTCTGGTGTACGGGTGCGCTCTGGCATATAGTCCACGTTGCCTTGAACATGTCACTCTCTCCCGCTCATTGTACTTCTTTAATGGAAATATTTTCTTTCTTTTCGTTTGATCCACCAAATCAAGGCTCATAACCCCAGATTAAACCAGGACTAGCTCCAATAGTTAATTCAACCTTTTACGGTAAGTACACGTACTTTACTCGCGGACTGCACACAAGCAATGCTCCACCAATATCACACCCCTACAAGACAAATTACCCAACTGAGCCTTGATTTATGTCCATACATGCATGTAATTTTAGCATTCTGTTCAAGACTCTAAACAGGGGTGAATGATTGTTTTTTGTGGATTTCACGGCTAGTACTGCATACAATTGTCTAGTTGCAAAACTGGACATTTTTAAAGTCATCACTGAGTTGTTATGCAGGTTTCTCTGGGGGCCTAGAACGGCGGATTGTTTCAGATATCATCACTTGAATAAAAAGCTATTATTTCCATTTATGGTAATGCACAGGGACCATAGTTAAGAGGCACGTGACACGTGGTTCAACAAAATGGACTACAAAGAAAATACAGAATGGGTATAAGGGCGGAAATGCGTGATCTGATTAAGTAAGCATTTGTTTATAAGTTAGGCCTATTTAGTAATTTAGAGGCGTTGGTAGTTTATGTAATGAAAAAGGTACGATGCTATTGCTGGTCCTGCATATACGTTTTATCTTAGGGTGTACTGGTGGTTCAGTACACCCTAAGATAAACCAGTACACCCCTAGATAAACCAGTACACCCTAAGAATCGCTCGGACAGGGCTCGTGTGCAATCCATCAGAAATATCACCCACGACATACAGAATCCATCCACCCCACTAGTAATGATTCTCAAAAGTCCAATTCTAATTTCAAAAGGTAATACTTTGAATCCAAGTCTAACATTTTAAATCATCTAATATCTGTCGAATATCTGTCGAATATTTGTGTAGTATCTGTCTAATATCTGTCTAATTTCTGTCGAAGAATTGTCGAAGAATTTTCGAATAACTGACTAGTAACTAGAGTTTTTTTAAATGTATAATAGCGAATTAATAGATATTATAGTTTTTTCATTTCGACTGAGAATTATAAACTCGTAAATTTGTAGGTTTTGAGAATGTTCGCGGATGTGTGAACTCGTAAACTTATGCTTTCCTCGTAAATTTGTACTTTCCTCGTAAACTTGTAATCTGGCGTATTTGTCCAATTGGACATTTCTATGGACAGGAATTTGTAAAGTCAAAATTTTCTCAATTTTGTTCAAGTTTTTCTATTTGTGGACTGCACACTAGTAGACTCGTAAAATTAGAGATTTTCATGTATAAACTCGTAAAATTATAGCTTTTTATGTATAAACTCGTACAATTATAGCTTTTCAGGTACAGACTCGTAAAATTATAGGGTCTAATTTCCTGACTCGTAAAAATAAACATTGCTGATTTTCTCAGCTAATCAACTATGGAGTTGTTTTTTGTAGACTCGTAAAATTGCAGATTCTCAGCTTTGCAAGCTCGTAAATTGACGTCTTGGTGACGTAAAACTGTAGAAATGGACTCGTAAAATTGTATGTTCTAGTGTATAAACTCGTAAAATTGTTGTTTTTGACTCGTAAAATTGTTGTTTTGGACTCTTACAATTATAGACTCGTAAAACTCTAGTTTTAGACTCGTAAAATTGCTGTTTTCATTCCGTAAAATTTAGTTTTATAATGTCGAACTGTGGCTTTAAGCTCGTATAATTGTTGTTCTCGACTTGGGCATTTGTCGCTTTATACTCGTAGAACTATAGATTTGATTCGTAGAACTGTAGTTTTAGACTCGTAGAGTACTCTTTCATACTCGCAAAAGTGCATTTGATACTCGTGAAATTGTAGTTTCAAACTCGTGAATTTGTTGTTGTGGACTCGTAAATTTGCACCTTTATACTCTAAAATTGTCGATTCAAACTCGTAAAATTGTGGTTTGTCCAAACTAAGGTTGAAAAGTTTCAAAGAATAGGTTTGAAAGTTTTTGTTGAAATTCGAAAAGGAGTTGTTCGTGGCTTTTTGCTGCTCGTAAAATTGAAGATTAGTTAATTTTTGGCTTATAAAATGAAAGAATTTATTTAAACCCTTGAAATGATAGATTTTTTTTCTGCAAAAATTTTTTTTATAATTTTATAGAATGAAATTTGTGTCTTGGTAAGACTCGTAAAATTGTATGCTTTTTTGCACCCAAAAAAAGTGACTGGAGAACTTTCAAGTTGCATATTCTGAACTTTCCGACTTGGACACTTGGAAACCGATTTTGTGACTTGTAAATTTGTAGTTTTTGTGGCCAGCTTTTATTCTGCGGGCTTTAAAAATGTGGATTTTCTGGACTCCTGGATTTGTGACTTGATTTTTTACAAGTGATTTTTTCGGCAATGCGTTTTTTCTTGGCTTATGGATTTGTGAAAAATTCTATACCATCCACCCAAGGCCCACATTCACTTTTTTCGAAAGAGACTCATCGAATCAATTGATAAGATGACATTCAGTTTGGTGGTTTACGGATGTTTTCGATTACACGCGCGAATGGACTTATATGCCAAATTTTGGAGTTAAATGCAGTACTCAGTGCATCATATGCAGGCGGTTGCAGAGCATTCTCCCCCCCCCCCCCCCCCCCCCACCCCCCCCCCCCCCCCCCCCCCCCCCCAACTGTAATTCCCTTAAAATCCAGACAGAAAACGGCAGCCCAAAGCAGAATAAACTAGCAAAAAAATCTCCCAGGGACGAGTCGAACGTCCGATCTCAAGATATCAATGCCATTACAGTCTTGCGCCTTAACCAACCAGGCCACCGGGAGGCTATCAAAATAATAGTAAATTTAATACGATGTAGGAAATATTGAGCCGCAATTCAAGAGCATGGTAGTAGTTGAAAAAGATCAAATAGTCCAGGTTTTTGTGCTTTGATTTACATACATAGGGTAAACTGTCAGCTCGAAATTACTTTATTAACCTTAGTCATAATCCTACAAACCTGAATTTGTCCCCAACGATTTGGCCCCAACGATTTGGCCTCAATGACTGCTTAATCCTCGGGACTACAGAATTGTAACTGGCACTACCACGCCTAATAATGCATTGAGTGACTACGGGCTGAGATGATCCAGACACTCCATACCCCTATTCGCCATATTCTATTCTCCATTGGCTACAGCATCACTAAGATGATGTTCCAGAAAGTCTAGAACTTCCCTAGAAACTCTAGAAACTGCTCCAGAAACTATTAAACTAGAGAAGAAACTGTTAAACTGCTTAAGAAACTACAGAAACAACTCTAGAGATGGAAACTACTAAACTTACTAGAAACAGCTCGAGGAGCTACTCCAGAAACTACTAAACTACTAAACTACTTTAGAAAGAGCTCCAGCAACTATTTTAGAAATTCTCTAGGATAGTACTCCAGAAACTGCGTCAGAAACTACTAAGCTGCTTTAGAAACTATAGAAATATTCTAAAAAGTCTTCAGAGACTGCTCCAGAAATTCTCTAGAAATCACTAAACTAGACAAGAAACTACTTAATTGCTTCAGAGGATACTCCAGAAACTACTGAACCACTCTATAACCCGTTCTACAAAGTACCCTTGATACCACTCCAGGAATCCTTCAGAAATGATATAATCTACTTAATTCTTTTTATTTGTAAATTCGTACAATTTGAATGAGCAGAATCGCGAGTTTCTAGACTTGCGAATTTCAAGACACGGCAATTTGTAATTTTCTCGTAAATTGGGGGACTTTTAACTTTGGTGACTTTAAATAGTGTTTTCTAAAACATTCAGGAAATGTGATTTTGGATAATTAGAATTTGTTGAACTTGAAGATTTTCCTGGTTTTTTTTGGGGGTTGTGGAGATGAAAAAATGTGACTCTCAACCTCAAATTTGTATTCTACCAAAATTTGTTCTCTGAAAATAGTGGAACCTGAAAATGGAAAGCTCCTAATTTGTAAATTTATCGAAAGGATAAATTTTCAGCCACTGAAGTTGTCAGAGTTTGCATACTTTTTTGTAGCTGGGCAAACTGAAACTATGTGCAGTCGCGAATTAGGAAATCTCCTGAAACGGTAACTTTTCTCAAAAATATAAATTTCCGGGACGTTTTTTTTTCTTCTGATTGGAATATGTGTGTTTTTTCAAAATCGAAAATTCAATTAGTCTGGAATTTGTAGAGTCATAAAGTCGTATTTTTGCGGCTTTTGAAAAAGTTGAGAGCTCAGAAATCAACAAAAAATTCTGAAATCCATTCAAATTGGAAATCTGTAGATTTCCGGATTGATTTATAAAGTTGTACATTCAGAGAATTGTAATGTATAATTTCGTAAAATTGTAGATTTATAACGCATAGTCTCGTAAACTTATACAATTGTGATGCATAGTGTCGTAAAATTGTAGATTTTCAGTGCAAAAAATCGTAAAATTATAGAAGTTCAATGCACAGACTCGTAAAATTGTAGATTTATAACGCAAGGTCTCGTAAAATTGTAGAATAGTGATGCAAAGTCTCGTAAAATTGTAGAATAGTGACGCACAGTATCGTAAGTTACACCAAATTGATGTATAATCTCGTCTAATGGTAGAAATTCAATGCAAAGTCTCGTACAATTGTAGTTTTTCAATGCAGAGTCTCCTAAAAATTTAGATATACAAGGCAAACTCTCGTAAAATTGTAGAATTCGAATGTGAAGTTTCGTAAAAATACAGAATTGTGATGCAAACTCTCGTTCATTTAAAGAATCTCGATGAAACGACTCGCACACCCATAGGATTCTAACGCACAGTCTCGTAAAATTGGGTAATTATAACGCAAGGTCTCGCAAAATTGTATAATTCTAATGCACAGTCTCGTAAAATTGTATACTTATAATGCACCCTCTCGTAAATTTATGGGATTTTGTTGCGAAGTTTAGTAACATTGTAGAATTGTAATAAATCATTTTATACACTTGTACAATTTCAGTTGGTAAGCTCGTATAATTAATGAATTTCGATGCGCAGTCTCGTATAATTGTAGAAATATATGGCAAAGTCTCGTAAAATTATATAATTTTAACGCAACGTCTCGTAAAATTGTACAATTCTACTGCAACTTCTCGTAAAATTCTAGAATTATAATGAAAACGCTCGTAAAATTATCGAATTCTACTGCCAAGTTTCGTACAATTAGAGAATTATAATGCATAGTATCGGAGAATCATAGAAATTTGATGCAAAGTCTCGTAGAAGTGTAGTGATGTATTGCCCTGTCTCGGAACATTGTAGAATTTCAACGCAAAGTATTGTACAATTATAAAAAATAAATGTATAGCCTCGTAAAATTATACAATCTTGATGCGAAGTATTGTAAAATTATAGAAATTTAATGCCCACTCTCGTATAACTGCCGAATTTTAACGCAAGGTCTCGTAAAATTGTAGATTTTTAATGCGCAGTCTCGTATAATTGTCGAATTTTAATGCACAGTCTCGTAAAATTGTAGATTTTTAACGCGTAGTGTCGTAAAATTATACAATTTCAATGCATAGTCTCGTAAAAGTGTTGAAATTTGATGTAAAGACTCGTAAATTTATAGAGTCTTGATACCCAGTCTTGTAAACTTATAGTATGTCCAGGCACAGTCTCTTAAATAATACAGTCTCATTGCAAAGACTCGAAAATTGTAAATTGAAAAAAAGGCAAGGAGTACAAATTGTTTATTCGGACTCTTAGAGGTTTGTGAGTTTATGGTCTCGAAAAAAAGTTGAGTTTGACATTGTAAATAGTCGGAATTTTTCCTTTTTTTTTTTGTTGTTAATCTTGTAGATTGCATTTGTCAAAACGGCTTTCCCAGAATCCTAAAATTGTGAACTCAATAAATGTTTGGAATTAAGGAGGATTGCATGTTTGGTTTTTTTGACGATGGATATCTTCGTAGAACCGTAAATTTGTGGATTTCTTAATTGTCGAATCAGCAACTGGGAACTCGCAAAATTCTACTTTGGTAAAATATAAAAAACTGTACATCCGTAGACTTGAATTCGAGAATTTTGAGAAGAGCTGGGGATTCGTAAATTTCAGGCTTTCACATACATTGAGCTAGCCTAAACACATTACTGGGGGGACTGTAAATTTGATTTTCTGAAAAGTTCCGTTTCGTGAGAGGTTTGTTTTAGAGAAGCAAATTTATTAGTGGATTTCCAATGGAAAACTCGCAAATTTATAGTCTCGTAAAATTGTAGAATTCGGAAGCATAAGCTCGTAAAATTTTATATTTGAGACGCATGGACTCGTAAAATTGTAGAAATGTAATGCATGAGCTCGGAAAAAAGTTGAATTGTGACGCATAAATTCGTAAAAGTGTATAACTCTTATGCACAGACTCGTAAAATTATTAAATTAGGATGCAGAGTCTCGTAAAATTGTTGAATTAGGATGCAGAGTCTCGTAAAGTTGTTTAATTGTGACGCATAGACTCGTAAAATTGTAGAATTTCAATGCATAGACTCGTAAAATTGTAAAATTTCAATGCAGAGTCCCGTAAAACTGTAGAATTTTGACGCATAGACCCGTAAAATTGTTGTTTTTCAATGCATAGACTTGTACAATTTTCAAACTCTGATGCATAGACTCGTACAACTATAGAAATTTAAAGTATTGTATCGTAAAACCATTAGCTCTAACACATAGTATCGTAAAATTATAGAAACTTGAATTAAAGTTTCGTAAAATTGAAGAAATGACATGCAAAGTCTCGTAAAATTATCAAATGTCAATACAAAGCCTCGTAAAATTGTTGGATTTTGAAGCAAAGTCTCGTAAAATTGTAGAAATACAATGTACAGTCTCGTAAAATTGTAGAATTCTGCTGTAAAGACTCGTATAATTCGAAAGCTTGACTCATGAACAGAAATTCTTAGACGAATAGTTCTTCCAAATTTAAAATCTTTAGATTATTATAGTATCGTAAAATTATAGAATTTTAATGCAGAGTATCGTAAAATTACAGAATTTTAATGCAGAGTATCGTATAATCATAGAAATGTAATGCAAAGTCCCGTAAAATTATAGCATTTCAATGCAAAGTCTCGTAAAATTACAGAAATTCAATGCAAAGTCTCGTAAAATTATAGAATTCTAACGCATAGTTTCGTAAAATTATAGAATTTTAATGTGAAGTTTCGTAAAATTGTGGAAATGTGATGCAATGTCTCGTAAAATTATAGAATTCCGAAGCACAAGTTCGTAAAATTATAAAATTATAAGAATTTTGATGCAGATTGTGGTGAAATCATAGAACTTCAATGTATTGTTTCGTAAAATTGTTGAATTTTGATGCACAGACTCGTAAAAGTATGTAATGTTGATGCACAGTCTCGTAAAAATGTTGAATTCTGACGCCTGAACTCGTAAAATTGTTGAATTCTGCAGCATGAGCTCGTATAAGTATATAATTTCAATGCACAGTCTCGTATAATTGTAGAATTCTAATACAATGTCTCGTATAATTGTAGAATTTTAATGTATCGTCTCGTAAACTTGTTGATTTTGGATGTGAAGACTCGTAAAATTATAGAATTTCGGTGCGCAGCCTCGTATAATTATATAATTATGACGCAAAGTCTCGTAAAATTATATAATTATGACGCAACGTCTCGTAAAATTGTACAATTCTACTGTAACATCTCGTAGAACTGTTGAATTGTGATGCAAACTCTCGTAAATTTATAGAAATGTTATGCACAGTCTCGTAAAAATGTGGAATTTGGATGTAAACACTCGTAAAAGTATATAAATTTGATGTCCAGTTTGGTAAAATCATAAAATCTTATACAACTACTTGTAGTTTATATAATGCCAATGCCGAGACTCGTAAAATTGTGAATATAAAATAAATATTGCACGATTTGTTTATCCGGGGACTTAAATTTCTCCATTACAAAATTGGAAAGTTTTGAACAATCGTAGACTTGAAATGGGCCAAAGTTTCCAGATATGTGGAGCCGTAGTTTATAAGATTCCACAAGTTTTAAGCCAACGTATGCTGGTCATTTCAAATCTCAAAATCGTAAATTTCTGTTACTGAAGGTCACATTTTTGTGTTAAGAAGATCATAGGGTAGTAGGTACCTTAGCGGTTTCTCAAAGAGGTAACTCGTGAATTTGTAGCCTCGTAAAATTGTACAATTCGGACGCACCTATTCGTAAAATTATTCAATTTCAGTGCCAAGTCTCGTAAAATTGTAAAATTTGGATGCAGGGTCTCGTAAAAATATATGATTCCAATGCAGACTATCGTAAACGTTTATGGCTTGAAGGTATAGGCTCGTGTAATTGTAGAATGTTGAAGCAGGGTCTCGTAAAATTGTAGTTTTTTTATGCACAGACTCGTAAAACTATAGAAGTTTGATGTACAGTCTCGTATAATTGTAGAATTTTGATGCAACGTCTCGTAAAGCTGTAGGAGTGTAACGCATAGTCTTTTAAATTTTTGAAATTGAATTTATAGTCTCGTGAAATCGAATAATTGTAATGCAAAGACTCGTAAAAGAAAGAATTATAAAGCAGAGTCTCCTAGATATGTACGATACAAACGCAAATATCGTATAGTTATAGAATTTCAAGGTATGGTCTCGTAAAATTAGACAATTATAATGCAATGTCTCGTGAAATTATAGAAAGTTAATGCATAGTCTCGTAAAATTGTAGAATATTCATGCGTATGTTCGTAAAATTGTAAAATTATGACGCATAGTATCGTAAAAATATAGATTTTCAATGTATAGTCTCGTAAAATTATAGATTTCCAACGCGTAGTCTCGTAAAATTGTTGATTTTTGAAAATGGTGTTGTGAAGTTGAAGAGTTGGCTTTGTCATCCTCGGCTTGGTATTGGCAAATTTTGTAGTTTGTCGAGCCGCAATTATGTGCATTTTGGTAATCCGGTAAAATCCGCAAACTTATCAAGCTAACCAAAAAACTCAATTAAATCGAGGATTCAAATTTGGAATCTATAAACTTTTATAGCGTCGTAGAATTATAGAATTCTAATGCATAGTATCATAAAATTATAGAATTATGATGCAGAGTCTCGTAAAATTATGGATTTTACTGCAAAGGCTCGTAAAATTGTATAATTCTAATGCACAGTCTCGTAAATCTGTAGACTTTTGTTGCGAAATCTCATTCAATTGTAGAATTGTAACAAATAAGCTTTAATGTCATTAGATTCGCTCGTAAAATTGTAAAACAAAATGCCCTGTCTCGTGAAATTATACAGTTTCCATGCAAAGTCTCGTAAAATTGTGGAAATCTAATGCATATTCTCGTAAAATGATAGAATTTCAACGTATCGTCTTGTATGAAGAGGGAATTTTGATGCAAAGTCTCGTATAATTGTAGAATTTCAACGCATAGTATCGTAAAATTAAGGACATGTTTTTTATACGCTGGTAAATTTGGGTAGTTGAGATAATGTTTTTTCTAGTCACTGAAAAGGGCGTCGTGGAGTGGAGAAATTGTGACTTTCATCTTCAATTTTGTATTGCCAAATTTGGTACTTTGTCGAGCCGCAATTATGTGCAGTCACGAAATAGGAAATGTCATGGAATTGAAATTTTTTCCAGAGTCAAACCATCAATTTATGGGACGGTCTTTATAGTTTTGAGTGGAATATGTGTCTTTTTTTGTTATCAAAAACCACTGTAGTCTTAGGTTATGAACAATCCTAAAGTCGCAAATTTGCGAATTCCTGTAAAGTTTGTAAAGTTGGCAAGCCAGCAAAAGGACTCAAACAATTTTTTTTCAAGTTGGGAATGCGTAGACTTTTAAAGAGTCTTAAAGTTAAAAAAGAGTATGACGCATATTATCGTAAAATTGTTGAATTTTGATGCAAAGTGTCGTAAACCTTTAGAATTTAATGCGTAGTATCAAAAAATCATGGAATTGTGATGTATTGTTTCGAAGGATTATCGAATTATAACGCAAAGTCTCGTAAAATTGTAGAATACCAATGCACAATTTCGTATAATTGTTGTAATGTAACGCAAAGTCTCGTAAATGCATAGAATTATAATGTATAGTCTCGTAAATTTATAGAAATTTAATGTATAGTCTCGTAAAATTGTAGAATTCTAATGTAATGTTTCGAACGATTGTAGAATTTTAATGCACAGTCTCGTAAAATTGTCGCATTTCGATGCGCAGTTTCGTAGAATTATTGAATTCTAACGCATAGTTTCGTAAAATTATAGAAAGTTAATGTATACTGTCGTATAATTACAGAATTTCAATGCAAAGTGTCGTAAAATTGTAGAATTTCAATGCAAACTGTCGCAAAAGTTTGGGATTCTATTTTAACGTTTTGTACAATTATAGAATTATAATGTAAACTTTCGTACAATTATAGAAGTTTAATTTGATGTGTCGTATAGCTGTGTATGTTTGATGCAGAGTCTCGTAAAATTATAAATAACTAATGCATAGCTTCGTACAATTGTAGAAATTCTATGCAAAGTCTCGTAAACTTATAGATTTGTGATGCTCAGTCTCGTAAAACTGTCGAATTCTAATGCAAAGTCTCGTATAATTGTATAAATGTAACGCATAGTATCGTAAATTTATAGACTTCTGATGTGAATCTGCGTAACATTATAGAATTTCAATGTATAGTCTCGTAAAATTGTAGAATTTCAATGCATAATCTCGTAAAATTGTAGAATGTCAGGGCGGTGTCTCGAAAATTGTAAATTTTGATTCTGTAAATAATCGGAATCAATAGTTCAATCTTGTAGACTACATTTGGGAAGTCTCTAAATATATTAAACTTAATAGACGATAAAACTTTTTCCTGACTGTATTTTAGGTATTTTCGACATTGTGTCAATTTATAGAATTGTGAATTTGTGAACTTTAAAATTGTCGAATTCGAAACCGAAAGCTAGTAAAATCTTACATTGGGAATGTAAAGAAATTGTTCAACCGTAGACTTGAAATCGGGCATTTTTGCAAGATATGTGGAGCGCAATTTTAAAGGTGTGATAAGGATTCAAAAATAAATACACTGAACGTTTCTAAAATCGTAAATTTGAGTTCTTGGAAAGTACTGTTTCGAGAAAAGGTGGATTTGAGGGAAGCAGATACATTAGCGGATTCCTAGAGAGGTAACTTCAGAATTTATAGTTTTGAAACATTGTAGATCTCCGACGCATTGACACGTAAAAATGTTGAATTCTGACGCATTGACTCGTAAAATTGTTGAATTCTGACGCATGAGCTCGTATAAGTATAGAACTTCAATGCACAGGCTCGTAAAACTTTAGAATTTCGATGTTAAGTCTCGTAAAATTGTTGAAATGTCATGTATGGGCTCGTAAATTTGTTAAATTTTGATGTACAGACTCGTAAAATCATAGCTTTTTGATGCGCAGCGTCGTAAGATTGTAAAAATTTAAGCCAAATCTCGAAAATTGTAGAATTGTAACGCATAGTCTGGTAACATTTGAGAAATTGAATGTATCGTATCGTGGCATTTACGAATTTCAATGCAAAGACTGGTAAAATTATGGAATTTTCACGCATAGTCACGTACAACTGTAGAATAGAAACGCATAGAATCGTACAATTGTAGACTTTCAGTGAAATGTCTCGTAAAGTTATAGAATTTTAATGCAGGGTATCGTAAAATTATAGAATTTTAATGCATAGTATCGTAAAATTATGAATTTTACTGCATAGTCTCGTAAAATGGTAGGATTGTAATGCACCGTCTCGTAAAATTGTAGGATTTTAATGCACCGTCTCGTAAAATTGTACAATATTGTTCCAAAATCTAATTCAATTGTAGAATTGTAACAAGTAAGCTTTAATTTCATTTCATTCTCTCGAAAAAATTGTGGAACAAAATGCCCAGTCTCGTAAAATTATACAGTTTCCATGCAAAGTCTCGTAAAATCGTAGAAATTTAATGCATAGTCTCGTAAAAGTGTGGAAATTTGATGCATAGTCTCGTATAAAGATAGAATTGTGATGCAAAGTCCCGTATAATTGTGGAATAATGGCGCATAGTACCGTAAGATTAAAATTATTTAGTGTATAGTCTGGTAAAATAAAAAAAAATATCAATGCAAAGACTCGTAAAAATATATAATTGCAATTCAAAGACTGGAAAATGGTGGCTTTAAATTAGGTAAACTGAAAAATTTGTCTTTCAGTGGACTTCGAAGTTTGTGAATTTGGGGTCTGGTAAATTTCTAGATGTAGATACTCGTAGTCTACTTTCTTACTTGTAGATTAGATTTTAAAAACGACTTTGTTTGACTTATTAAATTGTAAACTTAAAAGGCGTTTGAAATGATGATCGACCGAATTTTGTGTATTTTTGACGAAGGGTGATACTGTAGAATTGTGAATTTGTGGTGTTACGAATCCTGCAAGTGAAGAATCTAAAATATTGTCGAAAACGAAACTGGCAATTCGTAAATTTCCACATTGAGAAAAATAGCAAATATTTGAAGATTTGTGGAGCCGTAGATTTTAAGATTTCATAGAAATTTGAGCTAACGTACACTGGTCATGTCAAGAATTTTAAATCTGTGGTTCTAAAAGGTATAGTTGGGAGCGAAGTAAAATTTACGGAATGAGGTACATTAGAGGATTTCCAAGGAGGTAAATCGAGAGTTTATCGTCTCGTGAAGTTGTAGCAATTTAACGCATAGTCTCGTAAAATTGTAGAAACGTAACGCATATTCTCGTAAAATTATAGAATTTCAATGCAAATTCTCGTAAAATTGTAGAAATGTAACGCATAGTCTCGTAAAATTACAGAATTTTAACGCATGTTATCGTAAAGTTATAGAATTCTAATCTAAAAATTCGTACAATTATTAAACTGTGGTGCGAAGTTCCGTAAAGTTGCATAATTGGAATGCTTATTCTCGTAAAATTATTTATTTTTAAAAAGGGGCGTTGTGGGGTTGAAAACCTGTGAATCTCATCCTCCAATTTGTATTGCCAAAATCTGTTCGGTTGAACCGAAATTATGTGCAGTCGCGAATTAGGAACTTTCATGGAATTGTTACTTTTCAGTTTTTCAAAGTCAAAAAATAATTTTTTGGGACGATCTCGTTTGGGTTGAGTCATTTATGTGTTCCTTTGGATTATCGAAAATTTTTGTAGTCTTGAATTTGTAGAATCCTCACGCGCCTCGCGCAGCCTCGTAAAACTGTATAATTCTAATGAAGCATTTCGTAAAAGTGTAGAATTTTGATGTAAACACTCGTAAAATGATAGAATTTTGATGCCTAGTCTCGTAAAATTGTAGAGTTTCAATGTAAAGTCTCGTAAAATTGTGGAATTTTAATGCGAAGTCTCGTATTATTGCAGAATTATAACGCAAAGTCTCGTAAAATTATAGATTTTCAATGTGAAGTGTCGTAATATTATAGAATTGTGGTGCAGACACTCGTAAATTTGTAGAAATTTGATGGCCTCTTTTGTAAAAAAAAACAATGTCATTGTAAAGACACGTAAAAGTATATAGTTACAAATGAAAAAACTCTAGATTTTGATCTTGTTATAGTCGGATTTCTTTTTTTCACCGTCGTTAATTACATTTGTCAAAACGGATTTTTTTGACTCGAAAAATTGAAAACTTAATAGACGTTGGGAATTAAAAAAGATCGCATATTGGGTAATTTAGTTAATGGTTAACTTTGTAGAACTTTAATTTTGTGGATTTTAGAATTATTGAATCCGAAATTGGAAACCCGTAATATTCTATATTAAAAAAATGTAAAATGTTGTACATTTGTGGAGTTTAAATCGGCCCATGTTTGAAGATCTTTGGAGCCGTAGTTATTAGGATTCCACAGTTCTTTTAGTCAACGTGCACTGGTAGTTTCTCGAATCGTAAGTTTAAAGCCTCGTAAAGTGTACAAATGTGACGCATAAGCTCGTAAAACTATAGAATTTTGATGCGCGATCTCGTAAAATTGTAGGATTCTGATGCGCGGACTCGTATGTTTGAAACATTTTGATGAAAAGAATTGTAAAAATCTAGAATTTCGATGCCCAGTGTCGTATAAATATAGGCTTCAAATGGATAGTGTCGTAAAACTATAGAGTTGTGACGCAAAGCCTCGAAAAATTAAAGTTTTTTGATGCAAAGTCTCGTAAAACTATAGATTTTTGATGCGTACTCTCGTAAAATTGTTAATTTTTTCAGGGTAAAATTATTAATTTATAGGTCGTTTATATTTTGTTCAGTGCTAAATGTTTGTTTTTTTAAACATAATGTGATATTAAATTTTTGGTTTCGTGAAGTTATGTATTAGCGGATTCCGTAAAATTCAAGAGCTTGACCGATAAGCTGGATTTCTGTAACGAATAGTTTTTCAAATTTGGATTCTGTAGATTTTTATAGTATCGTACTGTTATAAACTTCCAAGGCATAGTGTCGTAGAATAGTGGTTTTTTGATACAAAGTCTCGTAAATCTGCAGAATAGCAACGCAATGTCTCGTAAATTCATAAAAATGTAGTGGATAGTCTCCTTAAACAATAGAATTTTTATGTCTAGTCTCGTATAATTGTTGAACTTTGATGCCCAGACTCGTAAAATTGTAGAATTTCCAAACATAGTGACGTTTAAATTTAGACTTATAACGCTTAGGATCTTAAAATTGTAGAATTGTACTTTGAATTTTCGTACATTTGATGAATGTTGATGCAACGTCTCGTAAAAGTATTAAATTTCAATGTACAGTCTCGTAAAATGGTGGAATCTTGACGCATAATATCGTAAAAATATAGATTTTCAGTGTATAGACTCGTAAAATTATAGATTTCTAACGCATACTCTCGTAAAATTATAGAAAAGTAATGTATTATCTCGTACAATTATAGAGACTTTATGTATTGTCTCGTAACATTATAGAAATGTAACGCAAAGTCTCGTAAAGTTGTAAAGCGTCAATGTAAAGTTTCGTGCATTCGTGGAAATTTGAAGCAAAGTCTCGTAAAATTATAGAATGTCAATGCAAAGCCTCGTAAAATTTTGACAATTCTTGAATTTGTAGAAATGGAAATTCGTGGAGTGGTGAATCCTGTAATTGCGGATTTCGCAAGTGTCGAATACGAAACTGGAAACTCATCGAAGTCTTCATTGGAAAAAACTGAAATTTTGTATCTTTGTAGACTTGAAACCGGCAAATTTAGAATCATCGGTGGAGCCGTATATTTTGAAATTTCACAAAACTTTAAGCCAACATAGACTCGTCATTTATAGACTTATAAATTTGTTTATCGGAAACGTACGGTTTTGTAAAAGGTGGATTCTAGGAAAGAACGCTTCTAAGTGGATTCCCAAAGAGGTAATTCGTAAATTTGTAGTCTCGTAAGATTGCAGAATTCTGACGCATGAACTCGTAAAATTATAGAATTTCAATGCAAAGTCTCGTAAAAGTATAGAATTCCAACGCATGATATCGTAAAATTGTGGAATTTCAATGCAAAGTCTCGTAAAAATATAGAATTCTAATGCATGATATCGTAAAATTGTGGAATGATTATGTAAAGGCCCGTACATTTGTTGAACTTTGATGAAAATTNTTTCAATGCAAAGTCTCGTAAAAATATAGAATTCTAATGCATGATATCGTAAAATTGTGGAATGATTATGTAAAGGCCCGTACATTTGTTGAACTTTGATGAAAATTGTCGTAAAATATTAAAAATTCGATGCGTAGTACCGTATTTTTATAGAAGTATGATGCAAAGTCTCGTAAATGTGTAAAATTAAGACGCAAAATTTCGTAAAATTAATCAATTTCATTGCGAAGTCTCGTAAAATTGTAGACTACTGATTCATAAAGTCGTAAGAAATCTTAATTTTTTTATTTTGGGGTTAGTGATGGGCAAAGAGAGTATTGCGAATGAGAATGGGATGGTTATCAGTATGAATGAGAGTTACAATGAGATTGCAACTGGAATTACATTTGACTCTTTAATGAAATTTTATTGGGTTGTTTAGCCTAAATAAAATGGGGCAAAAGCATGTCTTCAATAAGGTTGGTATAAATCTCGAGAATGAAAATGATACTTTAAGGCCATAGTAAAGGAAATTCATCCATAGGAGGTAACATTTCATTAACTATCCGATTTAGCGATGCTTGATATATGCAGCTGCCTAAAGTCGTAAAATTGCTGAAATCTGACACGTAAATTCGTAAAATTGTATAAATGTGACGCATGGATTTGAATTGTGATGTATAAACTCGTAGAATTGTAGAAGAACGACGCATGGATTCGTAAAATTGTTGCATTCGGAAGCATAAGCTCATAAAATTGTGGAAATGTGACGCACGGACGCGTAAAATTGTAGAATTCTGATGCAAAAGTCGTATAATTGTAGAAATTGCATGCATAAACTCACAAAGTCATAGATTTGTAATGCATAGGATCGTAAAATTGTAGACATTGTGATGCAAAATCTTGTGAAATCGTATGATACTCACCCACCTCAGGCACAATTTGGTAAAATTGTAGAATTCTAAAGTAAACTTTCGCAAGAGTGTAGATTTTTTATTTAAAGACTCAAAAAACTCTAGAATTGTGACGCATAGATTCGTTAACTTGCAGAATTTCAATGCAAGGTCTCGTAAAAATGTAGAATTATAACGCAAGGTCTCGTAAAAAAGTAGAATAGTAACGCATAGTAACAAAAAATCATAGAAATCTAATATATAGTCTCGTAGAATTGTAGAAGTTCAATGCAAAGTCTCGTAAAACTGTATACTAATGACGCAAGGTCTCGTAAAATTATCGAATTGTGATGCACAGTCTCGTAAAATTGTGGATTAGTAACGCATACTATCGTAAAATTAAAGAAATTTGAAGTATAGTCTCGTAAAATTGTAGATACTTAATGCTCAGTCTCGTATAATTGTAGCATCTCAATGCAGAGTTTCGTAAAAATTTAGATACACAACGCAAACTCTCGTACAATTGTAGAATTCTAATGTGAAGTTTCGTGAAAATACAGAATTGTGATGCAAACTCTCGTATACTTAAAGAATCTCAATGAAACGACTCGCACATCCAGAGGATTCTAATGCACAGTGTCGTAAAATTTGGTAATTATAACGCAAGGTCTCGTAAAATTGTATAATTATAACGCAAGGTCTCGTAAAATTGTATAATTATAACGCAAGGTCTCGTAAAATTGTATAATTCTCATGCACAGTCTCTTAAAATTGTATACTTATAATGCACGGTCTCGTAAAATTGTAGAATTCTAACGCATAGTCTCGTAAAATTGTAGAATTCTAACGCACGGTCTCGTAAAATTAGAGAATTCTAATGTAAAGTATCGCAAAATTAAAGAATTTCAATGTACAAATTGGTAAATGTATAGAATTTTAAAGCAGAGTCTCGTAAAATTATATAATTGCAATGCAAATACTCGAAACTTGTAGCTTTGAAATGGGTAAATTCTAGAAATGGTTTATCAGTAGACTTAAGAATTTGTGAATCTGCGGTCATGTAAAATTGAAGATTTTGATTTTGTAAATACTGGGTGTCTACTGTTTTAGTCTTGTATACTAAATTTGTTTAGACTCGTAAAACCGTAGACTTAATAATTTTTCGTGACTGAATCTTAGGAATTCTCGACGATGGGTAAATTTGTAGAATTTGAAATTTGTGGATTTGAAAATTTTCGAATACGAAAACTCGTAAAATTCTACTTTGGACAAAAACGATGTAAGGGCTTGTTCCTCTGTAGACTTGAAATGGCAAACTTTCCAAGATTTGTGGAGCCGTAAATTGCAAGACTTCACAGAAATTTGAGCTTGCGTACACTGGCTATGTCACGAATTGTTAATCTGTGTTTCGGAAAAGTATACTTTTGAAAGAAATCGATTTTAGGCAGCAGGTACATTAGAAGATTACCAAAGAGGTGACTCGAGAATTTATAGTCTAGTAAAATTGTAGATTTGTGACGCATAAGCTCGTAAAATTGTAGAAATGTAACGCATACTCTCGTAAAATTATATAATTTCAATGCAAAGTCTCGTAAGTGTGTAGAAGTTGGATGTAGATACTCGTAAAATTCTAGAATCTCGGTCCCCAGTCTCGTATAATTGGAGGATCTTGCTGCAAAATTTCGAAAAATTGTAGAATAACTACGCTTAGAGTCGTAAAATTATAGAATTTCAATTTATCGTATTGTCTCTTTGTTTATTTTTAAAAAGTGTGTTGTGGGTTGAAGGATGGGACTCTCATCCTGGTCTTCGTATTGTCAAATTTTCGTAGCTTGTCGAGCCTCAACTATGTGCAGTCGCAATCTAGAAAATCTGATGGAATTGTAACCTTTCATTTTACCAGAATCAAATTATGAATTTTTGGAACGTTTTTCATTGTGTTCGGTGGAATACGTGTGATTTCTTAAAAACGAAAAAAATTTAATATTGAGTTTTCGGAATCATAATAAAGTCATATTTTTGCGAATTCCTTATAATTCAAGAACTTGGTCAACGGACGGAAAATCTCAAACGAATAGTATTTCCAAATATGAAATCTGGGGATCTCTATAGTATCGTAAAGCTAAACAATTTTAATGCATAGTGTCGTAAAACCATAGACTTAAGACGCAAAGTGTCGTAAAATTATAGAATTATAGCGCAAAGTCTCGTAAAATCATAAAAATGTAATGTACAGTCTCGTAAAATTGTAGAAATTTGATGCAAAGTTTCGTAAAACTATAGAAATTTAATGCACAGTCTCGTAAACGTGAAGAATTATAATGCAAAGTCTCGTAAAATTGTAGACTAGCAACGCATACTATCGTAAAAGTTTCGAAATTTAATGTATAGTCTCGTAATATTCCAGCATTTTGAGGTGTAGTCTGGTCAAATCATAGAAATTTAA
>NKZZ01001497.1:5222-93742 GCA_002370815.1 Metschnikowia hamakuensis
TTTTTTTTTTTTTTTTTTTTTGCTGCAAATCTCTCACACTCCGTGCTTCAGATGTTTCAGGATTAGCGTATCCGTATGCACACAAAAGCGGGGGGATTTTATATAAGGCCGTGAAGTCCTTCTTTTCTTTTTCCTTTTTAAATCACGGATTCCATGACTGAACCCCTCGGTGGTCCTGATCCTTCTTGGTAGCCAGAGGGTCTTGTCCCATATTCCAAACAATAACAAGAGAAAATAAATTCTGCTTGGATGGATTTTCTACCGAGATGAAAAATCGGCCAACACTTGAAAGTGTCCCATGCTATAGAGAATCAGGAAAATCCACCTCTGGTTTCCAGTACTGTCCTATTAACAGTGTACGAAGCTGATATATGCTATTAAAGAACCACAGGAATACTCCAGGGCAGAACCACTTAGTCTAATCACTTTAGGGGCCAGCATCATTATCAATTGTTTCCCCATCAACAAATTACCAACCCAATTACTTCATCCTAGTTTCCCAGCTACTAATTGAACCCAGTCAATGTCAGATACTGGTTCCAGGCTATATTAAAGTACAAATACCTAGCTGTTACTCCAGAGACACCACTTTAACATATGACCCTCAGAGAGGTCACAAGATCATGGAGCTCTTCAACGTCTTGCAAGTACATTCCCAGCCACTATTCAGAACTATTTGTTACAAAGGGCTCCTCCAGAAAGATCATGAATCATGGTGTGTTAAATAATGGCTGGTGCGGGCTCATGGTACTCTATTTCGGGCATTGAAAATAGTGTTCCTGACTCAAAGTGGTGGAGATTTCCAACTGTTCAGGTCATCCCCTAAGAAGAGTTTGTATTGCTTGTGAAGCTACCTTGACAAAAAATATAATGACGTTATCTATGAAACGTACAGTCCATACTACACTACCATTACTAACACTACCAACACTAACACTACTAACTATTCTAGTCATACAGTACTGCCATACACTAATTGTCACCCGATCAATCAAGTGACGTATTATCAATTACAGGAATCAATTGATGGACATCACTTGGGGAGTGCTCGTGACCATAACTCAAGAACTTCATCACCATTGTCATTCTACTCCATTCCAATTCTTATCTCATTATACTCCATTTTCATCTATTCCATTATATTTCATTCCAGATCTATTGTTTAATCTAAGTCTAGAAGATCCATCCAAAGATCTTTTCATAAAACCACTTGATGTCCTTGGGGTTTCCCTGGGCCTCTCTGATGGCACGGTCCTCCTCGTCCTGGGCCTGGAACTTCTCCTCCTCGGCATCCACCACATCTCTATAGGTGTTCAAGTCAACCTCGTCCACGCGGAGGAACCGGGTCTTCTTGATCAACTTATAGGAAATGAAGGCAATGAAAAACACGGGGAGCACAATGTAACCCGTGATAAACGTCTTATAAGGAAAGCCACCCGAGCCCGATAAGAACACGGTGAAGTTTTTAATGAGGATGATGAACACCGTCACACCAAAAGCAAAGTAGGAGCCATATGGCTGGAGGGGCGAGCAGTAGGCAAGGTCCCTCTTCCGGTCGAACCCCTGGGCCTTCAAGGCCTTCATGAATCTCATGTGGAGCAAGAGAATACAAGCCCACGTGATCAAGCCGGTCAACGACACCACATTGACGAAATAGGTGAAGATCTCCGAAGACGATTGGTTCACGGTCATATAGGCCAAGCAGCAAAAGAGGAAGGCAAGCAAAATGCCATAGTAAGGCACACCCATGCGGTTTGTCTTGGCAAAGAACTTGGGTGCGTAGCCGGCCACAGCAAGCCCATAGATTGTCCTGGAGCAAATATAGAGGTCGGAGTTGGCGGCCGACAAGACAAAGATCAAGATACAGGCGTTGATCACATGGTTCAAGCCAGCGATGCGGGCATTGGCAATGGCAATGACAAACGGCGAGGCCGACGCAGAAGTGGAGCTTCCCTTGGGGTTCAAGAGCAACGGGTCTTTGGACGAAACACACATTCCCAAGAGCAACACCGACAAGATGTAGAACACCAAGATCCGGTAGAAGGTCAAGTTGATGGCCTTGGGAATGGCCTTTCTTGGGCGCGCACACTCGGCAAACGTAATGCCCACCAACTCCGAGCCGGTATAAGCAAAGATGGAAGTCACAAGCACCGAGAGGAACGCCACGAAGCGGCCTTTGGAGCCTTCAATGTCAATATCCCGAGCCGAGTCCTTATAGACATTAAAAGCGCCCGGGTTACGCCAGAACTGGAAGCCGTAGCGGTGTTTTGTAGGGCCTCCGCCCAATGCAATAACAAGCAAAAGGATGATAAGCCCAATACAAGTGAGCACTTTCAAACACGATAACCAGAATTCGATTTCTCCAAAAAAACGAACCCCCAACACATTGACCGCCACAATCACCACCAAGAAAATGGTGATCCACACGCCCAGGTTGACCTTATCCGGTGACACCCAATAGGACATCACCAAGGACCCGGCCACCAACTGATTGGCAGGAAGCAACAAGTACTTGATCAAGTAAATGTATCCGCACGCAAAGCCTAGACTCTCATCCACGTACCGGGTGAGGTAGCCAGCAAAGCCATCGGCCAAGGGAATAAAAGTGGCCACTTCTCCCAAGGCACTAAGCACCATGAACACTACAAAGCCAATGACGGAGTAGGAAACAAACACGCCTCCCGGCCCCGCCGCTTTCAAGGCCGAGCCCGTTCCAATCAACAAACCTGTACCCAAGGCGCCACCAATGGCAATCATGGACAAGTGCCTGGCCTCCAAGGCCTTCTTCAACTCCTGGCCCTTTTCCACCTGGGAATGGAACTGGGGGTTGGACATTTGCACCGAGAGATTATACTCTGCAGTATGACGCGAGAGCGCATCGTCGTAGTCATGGTTTTTTTCAAGATCAGTCATGGTGAAAAGACTGAATGCTAAAAGCAGGGGAAAAAAGCAACCATGAGCCGCGAAGACCCGCTATATATTATGTGGGATTTGGGAGATGAAGCAAACGAAAAAAAAACAACTGACTCGTCCGGGTGCATCACCTTGCATGGCAGGTTCTGCAGTTAGCGCAGCGAGGACCGTTCCGAGAACTAAAGTCTCGAGCCCGCCTGCACATACTGCCAACTTCCTCTGCACAGCCATGCACGCCTGTACGTGGCCAATCTTCTCTCCACTTTGCCTAATTGTCTAAATGCCTTGTATCCCGCCGAAGGTGCCCTAAGGCCAAGCCCCTGGCGAAAAGGGCGGGGGATGTGCATGTTGTGGGGTTTGCTTCGTCTATGTGCGTCAAAAAACGGCCCCCCGCCACCTCCAGCCCTTTGTTCGTCTCTGGGTGCTGGGTAAGCCACGGCATTTTGTCGACTCTGGGGAAGATAAGATACGCTTCGGTGGTGGTGCAGGTCCACGCCGGGCTCGCGCCCCATGCACTCTTCGATGCCCCCAAGACTTGGGTCGCCCCAAATCCTCAGCCGCGTTTCACTATACTCACCACACTCATCCACCACATTCACCTCCCCACTTTCCGCCCACCATATACTCCGCTCCATCCTCTTACTACTACTACTACTCTACTACTTTACTACTTTACTATTTTAATACTACTACTTAAAATTACAAATTTACCTTTACCACTTTACCTTCTACTCCACCACTTTACCTTTACTTTGCTACACCACCACTCTACATCACCACACCACTTTATACCCCCACCACACCAGTCCATACACTCTATACCACCCACCAGTCTACAGTAGAAGTCTTTAAAATTCAATTTAACTGGACCACGCTGGTGTCGCCTGGCTTTTATACCTGAAGATTAAAGATTACCAAATGGAAATGACTAATTGGGAAGTGGTGATTGGGGTGGCGGAACGATCACGCTACGTTGGGAAATCGGTGAAGATGCCAGTGGTGCGCGTTGGTGCTGAGTGGTGGTGAAGATGGTGGGGCCCGGACCTGCACGCTGGCGCTCGGCAAGAAAAAAGTCTTCTTATCTCGCGCAATTAAAAAATGCTTGGCATGGCTATCTAAGGCATTTTGTCTTGGCTCCTGCACTTCCGAGACTATCAAATCACAACTAAACTAAACGAGTCAACCTGGCCCCACCTCCGTACACCATCCCCATGTCCACATAATTCATTAATCATAAATCATAAACTGTCCATTGTAAAAAAAGTTATATAAATCATAAATTATGAATATGTGTATTGTTGTGGAGGTAAGGATCAGACAATTGCTAGGCGAGTTGGGATGGTGTGCCATGCAATGTGTATGGTGAAGGTATTGAGACACGCAGGGTGGAAACCCTGGGGATTGAAGTATCCAACATTTTAAAGAATAAATAAACTTGGGAGGTTTCTTCCTTTATATATGATTTTTCCTTTTGTGCCCATTAGAATTGTTTGGTGGTTGTGTGGCCATTTAAATGTGATTTCCTGCACCTACTGCTGACGCTATCAACCATACCCTTTTGGTTCCTATAATTTACACCACTCGCTCGCCCTTTAAAACTACGATTCTGGTTGTAATTCTATTGAACCCGAATATATTTTTGCAGATTTTTCTTCCAAACAAAAGGCTTTGGTTGTTTTGTATTTGGTATAGCTCTTTGTATGCAGTCTTTGAAGTGCTCATCCGTCAAGTCCCCACCCGTCAAGTCCCCACCCGTCAAGTCCCCACCCGTCAAGTCCCCACCCGTCTCCAATTTCAATCCCACTCAAAAATTTAAATCTTTTAACTCCTTCTGAAAATACCCTATAGTAAGGACCCCAGTTTTTGAACCAGTGTCCCACTATATGCCTTACTTCTCAGACCATATACTGATCAACATCTATTTACTCCACCGATTCATAATATAATTTCAAAGGTCCACCCATCTCTTTAAATTTCCATCTCTTTAAAACATTATTACTTCTATAGCTTCTCTTTTACTTCTGCATTATTGTGGCATACGTTCTTTCTCGACCGCTACTCACGTGACTCTCGCGTGACTTTCGGGTATTGCCCAAATCGATTCCTTAAAACAAAAAAACCATGTTTACCCCCGTAACTAGAAAATCAACTCAATTAGGCATTTTCTGATTTGGCATTTTCTGATTTGGCATTTTATTTGACCCCTCAGTCTGTCATGTGCAGTCTGTCATGTGCATACTTGAACAATGATCAATAAATACAACCATGAAACAAGCGTGCAGCAATCATGCAGTCGTCTGAAACAGTCTTGAACAGCCTGAAACAGCCGTGAAACATTCATAATACTCTTATCTGCCAGAACCTAGCATTGTCTACAGGAATAAGGTGGGACGATGCATGCACCACTTGCAGATCCTCTACAATGGGGTCACCCGCCACCACAATCCGTTATCGTCTTGGCACCACCGCACGCAGACCTTATTCTCGACCTACAATAAAACTTTTACCTACAAATAAGCATGTGCCTGACCAAAACTTTTTTTTTTTGTAACGTTACATCTGCACCATTGGGGGACTGCAGTACGTTATATTGGGCTGGTGGTGGTGCATATAAGCACCGCACAGAATTATTACTACTTTTGTTAGCACTTACTTCCCGATTTGTTTTCTCTATTGTTACCTAAAGAACATTGTCTTTCCCTTATCCCTCTGACTCTTTTCGTTTATTCTACAACAGAGTCAGGGTCCTGTATATTATCGTACCAAGCCTTAAAGAGGAAAGTGAATTTGAAGTGAAGTGAAAGGGAGAGTGAAATGAAGTGAAGTGAATGTGAAGTGAAGTGAAAAGTGATCAAATCTAGTGCCTTGGCTTTGCCACGGCAAATGACCCTTTTTACAGCTCCAGAACAAGTGGAATAATTCTTGGTGGGTAGTGCGCGGCTCACAATCGCACTGTAGCAAATTGTGATTCTGGGGTACTTCATCATCACTACCAGTTTCCTTTAAAACCCCAGTATTTCCCAATTTGGCTACCCCTGTGTTTCATGAGCTGGAACACACAATATGTAATATTCCTTTATTTCTTTAATAAAATCATTTGACTCATTCGACTCATTCGACTCATTCGACTTTGAGTGCTCATACAAAAGGTTTTTTGTCAATTCTGGTGTTGACCATTTATCCATCTGTCCAGTATACCTTTCAAAAAATGGACTTAAGTACAGGTTCAACTGGCCCAACGGCTCAATGATTAATGCTCAATGATTAATGGCTCAATGATTTAGTGAATTTTTTCCGGAAACAGGGGACATTTCTCACGTGCTACCCTTGTAATGAGTCCTACATAGAGTAGAGCATATTGAGTAAAAGAGTAGAAGTGAAGTACATTGGGAAGTCAAAATGCAAAGAATTGAAGTGAGGGTGATGGTCTACACGTATTAGAGTCTTAGAGAAGGTTTGGTAATGAATTATTGTGGGATAAGCTCCAATGGTCCCTCTGCGTTATGTGCAGACCAGAACAGATCGATGGAGATGCTTGGAAACAGACGTATAGGTATAGATTTATGGATGTATAATGAGAAAAGCAGAAGCGGAAACCAAGGTGTGTTGTATGCAGGACCGTGGATCAGTGTAGGACAGAGAATGGGTAGTGTGCTGGTCAGCCACACACCAAGAAAAATTGGCTTAAATGGAACTTTTTGCTGCTCAGATTTGTAGTAGTAAAAGGTATAGTGATAGAGTATGGTCGACTGTACAGTAAGAAGTGCATTTATAGGCTGAATTGAACCTGATACAGATCTGAGGCTCTGTATTACTCCATTCACAAGTGTATTTAATAATCATATGTGATTCTATGCAGTCAATTCATTATTACCATACACCACAATCCTATGAGATTATCTATTTACAAAGACATTTACAATGTCCAATATCCAGTGTCCAGTGTCCAGTACCTAGTATCCAGTATTTATTGACTTATGTCCAATCACGTATTTCACAATTGGTTTGTTTCTGCAGTCAATTTGTCTACTGTAAGCCTGCTAAACTGTTATTATTGATACTCTACCTTTCTACTTTGACAATACAATGGCTAGGCCAGATTGGTGGTGGCTACTGTTAGATCCTTTGTGGAGGTTCCCGTGTGCACTGAAACATACTGTCTGGAATTGTACTTTTCTGGAATTGTACTTTTCTGGAATTGTACTTTTCTCGAATTTTAGTCTTTTCTGGAATTGTAGTCTTTTCTGGAATTATAAAAGCTGGCCTGGGCACTCTACCAATGAAGCTTTCTAGGGTGCGCACCATGGGCTTCTCCTGTACATGGAGTGTAGAATCCAAGCCCTTTCAATTTTTTCCGGAAAAAAAAAAAAAATTGTCTTTGATATAAAAAGAAATTGGTCGATATAAAAAGACTATTGCTGTTCATCGCGATCCTTCAAAAAAGATTTGTTCAAAACAATGTGGTTTTAATTCTCCCGTTGTTCTCATTCTTACGGTTCTCACGAACTTTTGTCTCTCACGAAGTTTTCTTTTTTTTTCGCGTTTTCAATTCAGCCGTGTTTCGCGGAAATACACCTTAAATTAAATAAATTAGAAGCTATACAATGAGCATGGAAAGGTCTATGGGCCGCCAAAAATCCAAAACTCTTTAGAAAAAATTGGAATTTCAACGGTTGCTTACTCACGTGACTTCCCGTTTAGGATATACCTGAAAAAAAAAAAATTAATGTATCTTGGAAATTGCGTCACTCTGGTACTTATCTCTTCTGAAGCTCAAGTAAATGCGCATTCACTCCCACTTCCACACTGCCCACTTCCATCTGCACCGATCTACATGGGTAAGAATTTTGACACGCCTTCGGCCACATCCAGTTCTTCTATGAGAGTTAAATATTTAAAAGTCAAAAAAAAAAAAAAGAAAAAAATTACGGGGCCAATACCCTCAAAGCTTGCATGCATGAAGATCGCACACTCGTAGAGAAGCATCAAGAATCATACGTCCATGCAGAAAAAGAGAACCAGCTCCAATTAAAGAAATCGTCTTGTATAAAGATCTAAAATTCTTGAATAGTATACTAGAAGATGAAGTGTCTAAAAGTGAATCCAAATGAGGAACTCCTTGGAACTCCTTGGAACTCCTTTAAAGGCTACTACTGCTAGTATTGGGAGTACATTACGAGACAGGACAACAAAAAGATTTGAGCTGGTGAGCATAGGAACGCTATAAATTAGAAATATACATGAGAAAATATATATGAAAAAAGTCATAGGAAATAGCCATAGAGAAAATCCATAGTAAAATGGCCATAGAGAATGTAGATAGAGAATGTCCATAGACGACCCTCATGGATCAACTACACAAGAAGAATATCAAACCATTCCGAATTGGACTCCAATGTCACGTCCTTTTCAAAATCACCTAAATTTTTGGATTGTATCCCCACTACCTGCTGAGATAGACCAGTACACCCGAAGATATGGAAAAGATCTTTGCAAGGATAAAACACGGCGGTTTGGCGTCATTGACATTCAATTACAATTGGCAGGCCTCAGAGCAGGCCTCATTCATAAGGTACTTACAGCAGACGACAACTGGTACTATACTCTCTTTCGAGGGAATATGAGCCAGAAATTCAAGAAGCTACGTCCGTCATGGTCAGTGCCTATTAATGCATCTACCGAGAACCTATAGGGTTGAGTTGAATCGGTCAGATTTCAAATTAGGGGGTTGGAAGGATTTTGCACGTGCACAACTGAAGTATTATTGATGAACAGTCTCGAAACCATCTTTAAAATTTAATAAAATGGCGTTGGTAGTGGGATTAGGAATGATTCCATAGCTAAGAATCGTACTAGCACTCGGAAATCCGGTCTTTGACACTGGAAAAATGTCTGAAACCTTAATATTCCTGTTCTAACTCTTGAATTCTTGTTTTAACTCTAGAATCCTTGTTTAAACTTTAGAATTCCTCTTTTAACTCTTTCATTCATGCTTTAACCAAGTTCGATACCCAAAACGGAGCTGGGATTCCCGGTTTAGGGTCCATTCTCGGACACTGTTTCCCCGAGGAAGTAAATTCCACTTTTTCCTTAGCCTCTGGACCAGATGAAATTCTTCCTCTCTTATCCACTGAAACTCGTTTCATAACCTCGGTCTTCCTGACAACCGCTTCAGCCGCATTCTGCACACCGCGCATATAACTCTTCGCACGTGCCTCCACATCCTCCACTCCACTCCCCCAGGACTACCAACCACCACACTGATGTGCTGTTATTTACATTGATAAGTACAAACCACTAACGGTATAGTGCTACTCTACGACTGTATACTGTGTTGACTTGCAAGTGACGTTTTAGTACTTCTGCGTGATGTGGGTGGTTACTGGGAGCAAGATACGCTTTGAACAATAGGGAGGAATCACAGAGCGGATATAATGGGGGGGGGGACCTTGGCTGGGGGAACGTGGGCAATAATGTCATCTTGGGGGAACTGCGCACGTGACGTGCGCTTAAACAGGCCCGCACGTGTCAAATTGGTTTGCAGCAGCGGCCGATTCTATTTTGGGAAGGAACAGCCTTGACATTCCCATAAATTGCAGACTTGAGATTTTGGGGGGAGGGTAACATTAAACATTGCCAGTCAATGGAATAGACCTGGACATAAGACCCCGGGCCTGCATGTGGGCCGCGAGACTGCACACAACCCCAGGTTTCGTTATCTTCCCCACATTCCCATTCCTAGCCCCCAGAGTCCCACTGGAAGTTCCGGCCCTAGCACCATATCCAGCCACTATTCATGTAAATGTAAGCAACAACGCTGACAAAAACCAGCAACCCCAAAAAGCCCAACCATACCAGGGGAACCAAGATTCAAGATTATATATAGGAATGAATGTACTCCTGTATGATACCCGCATGGGGGGCCATGTGCACTCCCGGATGGTTAATTTCATGGCCCACCGATTATCCATGATTAAGTTGGCCCAAAAAATACTAAAGTATTAATGATTCTGCGTGCGTATTGTTTCTCCGTTGAAACTGCACCTTAAAAAGCATCTCCAGGCCTCTTTCTGCACACCAAAACAGACGCCCACCTGTTCCCAAAGGGAAGTTTTTCCCGAGATTCCCAAAGCCTTCCCAAAGTTTACCCCCCCACCAAATTGATCAACGCGTAAGCAAGAGTGGCAAATTCCCATCACCAGAAAATAGAAGCTATGCGCTCCTTGGCCACAGACACATGGTCCCCCCCAATTAAATCATCCATCACATGGCATAACCTCAAAACCTAAACCACGATAAGCTAAGCCCGGATCTGCAACCCAGGGTAATTTTTTCAGGGTTATTTGAACCCAAAATGGAGCTCCGGATCTGGATTTTGAAATCAAGGTTTCATCCCAGACTTATCGATGTGACTCACCCACATGTGAGTCATCCACATCCTATTCACTTTCACAAACAATCAATTTGATATTTTCTTGATGTTTCATTTCTTCATTTGAATAAAGGTCAGGTTTGAAAAAGTGACAGGGCAAAAAGATCAATGAATTTCCAGTAAAGTTCCCAAAAAAAATAAAAAGGAAAAAAGACCTTGTGGAACCAACAGTGACAAAAAGACGAGCGGAACCCAAAGTAAGATTTTTGTTTTTGTTGGTGGTCACAAGTCTTAGCCGCCAGAAACGAAGCCGGCTCTCAATCTGGGCCGATAGCTGAAAATCGCACAGCTGATATTGAAGAAGCGCATCAATCGAATTAGTCAAATACGATTTTTGCGTCGCATGCTGCCAAACACCCCATGCTGCATCCCGTAAAATTTCCAAACAGCCATGCATGCAGCCGAGTGTTGCACTTGAATACCACAATAACTTGATAGACAGACCCGGTTGTTCCCGTTTTTTTGGCATGACGTTCCGCTGGTCACCCACCTGCACACGGCCGCTTATCTTGCATCCCGCGCCCTGAACGCCCTTGAAGTGCCTTCCAACCACTAGGGCCCATGGGTGTATATATAGCACATTCTCTTCCATGAGTCCAGTAGCCCTAAGGCATTTCCCCCCTCGTATTCACCACTTGCCTCATCTCCTCACCTTGCCCCCACTCTTCTTTCCAATATGTCTAGTATCTCGATCAAGGAAAAACAGCTGTGCATGGTGGACGTGGAGCAGTTGACCCCGCCTAAGCGCAGCTTGTTTTCTTCTCGCGCAGACGACTTTGATGATTGTTTCGATGCAGATAAATATGGCTCCACCAAGCGTAAGTTGCTGACCCGGCACGTGTCTTTGATGATCATTGGCCAATGCATCGGCACGGGTCTTTATGTGGGGTTGAAGACGCCGTTGATGACCTCGGGCTCGCTCGCTCTCTTCATTGGCTTCCTGATCTATGCTGTGACCATGGTGTACCCTTTGATGTTGGCCGTAGGCGAAATGTGCACGTACTTGCCCATCAAGGGCTCGTTCCTCCACTTTGCTGCACGCTGGCTCGATCCGGCCATGGGGTTTGCCATATCCATCATTTACCTCTACACCTCGCTCATGTTTATCTGCGTGGACGTGGTGGGGTTTGCTGCGGTGATCAGTTATTGGACCGATGCGTCGCCGGCCATTTTTATTGCCCTATGCATCTTGTCCATTTTGTTCTTCAATGTCTTTGGGGTCAATTGGTATGGTGAGATCGAATTCTATTCGTCCATCTTGAAAGTCATCTTGATTGTGGGCTTGATGTGCTTTTCTCTTGTGGCCATGTGTGGAGGTGCTCCCAAGGCTTCTGCTTATGGGTTTAAACACTGGGCTGAGGGTGGCCTCTTCAAAGAGTACTTGGTCGATGGCAACACTGGCAAGTTCTTGGCCGTGTTCAAGGTCTTGATTTATGCGGCCTTTGTCTGCGGAGGAGCAGATATGCTTGGCATGATTGCTGGCGAAGTGACGCATCCCAGAAAGAACATTCCTTTGGCTGCCAAGAGAACGTATATCCGAGTGTACCTCTTTTATATTGGCGGCATCTTCTTTATGAACACGTTGTGTGCGTCCAATAACCCAGTGTTGGTGGCCTCGGCCGAATTATCCGGAGCTGCCTCTTCGCCTTGGGTGATTGGCATCAAATCTGTGGGTGTGTATGGCTTGGACTCGTTGGTCAATGCGGTGGTGATGATTTCTTCCTGGTCCTGTGGAAATGCCTTTACTTATGGAGCTGCCAGAAGTGCATACGCCGCAGCCTTGGCGGGTTACATCCCCCCAATCTTCTCCAAGTGCTTAAAGAATGGGTGCCCCATAGTGGCCGTGACCTTTTCCATGCTCATCTCGTGCCTCTCGTTCTTGAGTGTGTCTGAACAAGGCAACAAGGCGTTCAGCTGGTTCGTCGACCTTGCCACCACAGGAATCTTGTGCACATATGTGATCATCTGGATGTGCTATTTCAAGTTCAAGAAGGCCGTCAAGGCGCAGAACTCCGACCAACAGGACGATAAGTATTATAAGATTCCCAAGTACTTGACCCCGTGGGCCTGCTATTGGGGATTCTTCTTGAACATCATCGTGCTTGTGTTCAATGGCTTCTGGGTGTTTTTCCCAGGAAACTTGAACGCCACCAACTTGATCACCTCTTATTTTGCACCCATCTTGTGCATCATGCTCTTTTATGGCTGGAAGCTCTATAGGAAGACCCACTGGAGATCGGACTTGGAGGCCGACATCACCAGCGGAAAGGATGAGATCGATGAAGAGGAGGCCATCGAGATAGCTGAAGCTGCGGCCAATCCCCGCAGGCCGGGCAAGCTTTGGGCCGTGCTTTATAAGCTCAAAGATATTCTTCTCGGCTAGGCTAACTCATCCTCCTAATATCTTAATTTTCACCTTCCCCACGTTCTATCACAGCTTCCAATATCTTCTGATATCTTCTGCAATAGATTCTGGGACGCTGTGCCATGCCGATAACAACCGCCAACGGAATGCTTTAGGATATAGAAGTCTCCCGCGCCTAAACTTGTCCGATATTTGTCAATTTCCCATGTCTGAATCCCTTGATTTCTTTTTGATTTGCATTCCCCGCCCGCGTGCAATTGCTAATCATGCATCTATATTCAAAAACACATTCTTTCGTTTCTTGTTATCCTTTTTCGATTTCTCTTCAAACTCCTTTTTATTCCCAGTATTTTCCTTTCCCATTCCGCGTTCCCATATTTTTCCTTTCTTATTTCCTCTTTACCTCTCATCGATCAAAGAATCTTGAAAAATCCAACCAGCAAATTTCACTCCAACTCACAAAAAGGTCTTCAACTCTTTTGAAATCAATGGGAATTTTTTCCTGGTCTCAGCTAGTCCACGTGCTTTCATGCCGTGAACCCTTGACATTTAAATTTGTCCTGCACATAATGAAATGGGTTTTAGCGTGCCTGCATCCAACACATGACGCTTCCGATGAGCCTTTTCTCCATCCTCCTCAAATGTCTTCCACTAGCAATGCCCATGTAGCCAATGGGGATTCTCTAGATATGGAACTGCTTAGCTTGGGCAAAAATAATGACCACTCCATTTCTCCTGCATCCAACACTACCCCAACAGATTCAGCCCCTACTAGTACACTAGACCTCTTGGAAAGCCTAAGTACCTATTTCGAGGTCGGCACCACCAAATACGGGGGCCGTGGGTGCTTCGCCCTAGCGGATATACCGCCTGAAACGGTTCTTGTCCGAGCCCATCAGCCCGTTGGAAGCGCCGTGGTCCGGCCATTTCGAAAAGAGGTCTGCACATGGTGCTTCCAGTATCATGATGGAAAAACCCTCAAGTTTCGCATCGACGGCAAGGTATACTTTTGCTCCCAGACATGTTTGGATGCTTTTGGAGAATATGATCCAGAATCCGTGCTTTCAACCTCTCTCTGTGTATTGGAAACCTTGTACTCACAGTGTGAAGGAGATGACGACTATCCGGAAGATACTTCCAATTTGGACCAGGAATGGGCTGCTGTGGCCGAGTGGGAAAAGAAGGTCTTTTCCATCAAGGCTTCCAAACGAAGGAACTTGTACCCGAAGGTGAACAAGGACGACTATGCCGAAATCCGCTATGTTCTTGGAGTGCTTTATACGCAGTATAAAACGTCTCTTTCACAAACCCAACACCCAGAACCATCAGAGACCCTGAAAGCAGAGACCCTGAAAGCAGAGACCCTGAAAGCAGAGACCCTGAAAGCAGAGACCCTGAAAGCAGAGATTTTCGAAGAACAGCTTTTCCACCTTCTTCAATCATCCGAGCAGGAAAAAGTCCAAAAATACCCGTACCTCGGCCGCTCATATATCAACATCTATAAGCTCATCCGCTTGGTTAGTGCTCCGCAATTGGTACCCTATGTCAACACACAGAACATACGAGACATCATTGGACGCAACCTCACCAATGCCTTTGGAATATGGTCTCCCACCACACAACCCGGAGAAGAGAGGGAGTTTTTTGGGTTTGGCGTATATCCTCTGGGCTCCTTTTTCAACCATTCGTGTGCTCCAAATGTAGAAAAAACCCGGGCGGGTGCCAGTTATGAGTTCCGAACAAGCAGGGCTGTTTTGAAAGGAGACGAGTTGTGTATAAGCTATGGGGTCAGTGATGAAGATGTTGTTGAAAGAAGGAAGGTGTTGGCGGAATGGTTCTTCTGTTGTAGCTGCCTGCGCTGCACACAGGAGGCCGGCGAATAATTAAAACGTATGGTTGGTTCCCATGCTCATTTCCTGGTCCAAATCTGTGCAATTTCCCATAATTCTGTCCATTTTCCCATAATTCTGTCCAATGTTTCAATTGCCCTTATTGTCAATTTGCATTATAAATTAATTGAGTGATTCAAAACCTCTTCGTGGTTTCCATAAGTAATTCCCAAGATCACCAATTAAAAGCATCAAATTAAGCTATAGAAAAAAATAGTTGTAAATAATTTTGGTGGGAGTGCGCATATTTATAGATGCGAGCTGGCTGCAAAACTGCCCCCGCCCCTGAACCCCACTTTGAAATACTATATAAAAGGCTGATCCGCGAAACAAAAAAGCGTCGAATTTTTTTGATCATTCAGATCTCATGCCCTTTATGCGATATAGTCGGGGCTAGTATTGTTCCCTCATGGAAACATTACGGCCATTGACGATGGTTGAAAGAGGCAAATTTCGAGTGTTCCCTCATCAACCAAAACTATTGATTATTAATTATTGATTATTGATGATGAATCGACATTTGTCGGTCTATTTACTTGAGGTTTCTTGGTGGCCCTGGGTTGGGTCATAGGGTCCGAAAACCTGCTTGAACTGCTCACACTCCTTCGTTTCTTGGGCTTGGGACTGCGTACATCTATCCCACTTGATTCTTTTTGGCATCTTCAACAATATGGCCATGACTCTTCTGGGCAACTGCAAATCCACGGGTCCGTCTAGGGCGGATACTAGCTGGATCTCTGCTTTATTGAGGAAGATGGAGAATCGGAGAGTATCTCCTTCATACAGCGCGTCGTGGTCCTGTTTGAAAAGCAACACGCTGTTTCGGACGAAATTGTCGTTGTGGTACTGCACCTTGTCGTCCAAAACGGCCCTGAAGTCTGCAGCGTCGGTGCCCAAAACACCTCGTGGAACAGGAATGAACTGGATGTGATAGTGCACATTGTCGGCACGATTGAAGTCGAAGAACACCACATCGTGGTCGTGGGCATCGAACATGCGGATAAGGCCGTCTTTGAAACCAGCTATTTCCTTCACTAAGTCCAGGTCAGCAAAGGCTAGTTTCGGCCGGTGGTCAATAGGAATTATGATTCCGTGGCCGGCCATTCCCAAAGCCCTGTTTTGTCGGGTCAAGGGCCCTTTTGCTATGGTGACATAAGAGAATTGGCCAATGCTCACGATCATGTGACTCTCTAAGCGGGGATTTGCAAGACAGAAAAAGCACTCCAAGGGCAGAACATGGCGGGGGCCTCTTTCATGCACATGGGCCTTTTTTTCCTGAACAAAGTCCGAATCTTCTCTATTGCGTTTGGTTACCTCGTATGGATTTGGCCCCAGTTTGGGCTCATCAACAGCGGTGGAGATCAGGAACGCATAGAACCATTTCTCCCCCGAACCTTCTTTCGCTAGCGATATAAACCGATAAGAGCGTTGAGGGGACCAAGAAAACGGCGCTGGTTCGTATCGACGGCCACCGGCTCCAGCAGAGAAATGATACCGAGGCTGGATCTGCTTGACTACATGATCCAATTCACGGTTGGCTACCAAGGCGAGTTTCTCCTGCGCTGCAATCGCCGAAGGCCAATGGTAAGTGAAGAGGACATCCGCGAGCACACTTGTCTCGGGGCACCCCTTGTCTTGTTCGGGCTTGACCGAGTCGTCTATGAAGGCCAAAGTGATATTGGACGGGAGACGCAACAAGGCGGGGCTGGCTGCAGGTGCATGGACGCAAGTATAGTTCGGGGCGATGTCCAGGAACTGACCGTCATCTCCTTGATCGGAAAAGAAGTATGTGGGCGCCGTGGGCAGGACTTTTGGCGGGGTGGGAGGGAGCCGTGGGCCGAGCAAGACTACGGCCAGCAAGGGCCCAATCTTGGCGTTCTGCTTGTTTGCCTTTTCGAGGATCTCGTCCAAATTGGTCTCATTAGGATACAACACCAAGATTTTGTCCATGGCGGAATTTGGAGCAGTTTGGGAATGATTGTGATGATGAGAAGAGTGGATGTGTGCAGGTCGCGCATCACAGTGGAGTAGTATGATGGGACTACTCAAGCCAGCGATGGAGTCAATTTTCAGAAAATGGTGTTTTAAAGGACTCAGATTCGGGAGAATCCACTGATCTCTTAAAAAAGAGTCAAATGGGTTTTTGGAAATGAGATTATTCAAGTACTCATTTTTGCATGGATGTTGGATTGGACCGTGTGCAGTTTCAGCAAGTGGATGACCAAGCCAAAAACCTAAAATGGCTTGGCCAGTGATACGGAGAAAAAGACTTCTTTTTCAATTTTGGAATTATTGTGAAGACTTGAAATTTACTGTGAAGACTTGATGTTCAGGTGAAAATTGGGATGGGTCAGAAGCTGGAATTACGGAGGTGCTATGAGGGAAAGTGCTCATTTTGATTGTGATTTTGAGAGATTCCAAGAGTTTGATAAACCTTTTAGAATCTTGGTTTTGAGACTATGAGAGGGTTTGAGAGTTGTCCTCATTTAAGGATATTCTTATGAGAATTACCAATCTAACATGGTGAATATGGTCTATCCTATGGGGACATTCCTGCATACTGCAACTAGATTCTCTAAAGAGTACGGACCGGGTTTTTAAACAAATACTTGATTATTCTTTCAGAATCCAATGTGCAGGGTATACATTCAAGTCCTACATTGAACAACGTATAGGCCATTATACTTTGTATTCTGAATGCAGTCTATATAATGTTAGATGCACTACCCAACCACTTCTTTTATGTACAGTTCCACATGACTATATGCCGTACACATCCATATAGTCATTACTTATATCCAGCTCTCAGGACATAATGCTTGGTATTTTTGAAGTCAATCGCTAGTTTCAGTACCCTCTAATTGGATTCTACCCACACGGATTAAACAAGTGGACTGTGAAGTGGGAAATAGAATTAGGGCTCGCGCCCTAAAGTGCACGTGATGATAGGGCGCACAGTGGAGCAAGCACAATAGTGCGGGAACCATAGAAGACCCGTGCCTCCCGCGCTTATGTGCCGTCTGCGCGCAGCGACCATCTGCAGGCCTGAAAATTTTGTCTGGTGGCCCAGAGAAAAGAGAAAAAATCTCAATCTTTCGTCTTACTCCAACAACTATACATCAAAATGGGTAAATCGTATGTACCACCAAGACCCCCCAAAACATCGCTCATCAAGACCATCAGCCTTAAGGCAGAAGATGCCATTGATCCATTCATTGGAAAATGACCTGAAAAATGACTTGAATAAGCTTCCCGCCCAAAGGCACCCCTTACCAAAACGAATTCATACTAACCACCAGTCGGGGATACAGATCGGGTACGCGTTACATGTTCCAACGTGACTTTAAAAAGCACGGAGCCATTCCTTTGTCGACGTACTTGAAGACTTACAAGATTGGAGACATTGTGGACATCAAGGCCAACGGATCCATCCAAAAGGGTATGCCTCACAAGTTTTACCACGGAAGAACCGGTATCATCTTCAACGTGACCAAGACGTCCGTGGGTGTCATTATCAACAAGGTTGTTGGTAACAGATACATTGAGAAGAAGATCAACTTGAGAGTGGAGCACATCAAGCACTCTGCTTGTCGTCAAGAGTTCTTGGACAGAGTCAAGTCCAACGCTGCCAAGAAGTTGGAGGCCAAGCAGAACGGCACCCCAGTTTCTCTCAAGAGACAACCTGCTCAGCCAAGAGCAGCCAAGGTTGTGTCCTGCGAGGGTAACGAGCCTCAAACCTTGGCTCCTGTTGCTTACGAGACCTTCATCTAAGCCGTATACTTAATATACATCATCGTGTACTCAGTATTTAGTATTAGTAGTTTCTATTTTAGTAGATTCTATTTTAGTAGATTCTATTTGAGTAGATTGCTGGCAGTGTATAGACTTGGACCAGTGACACTCTACTGGACAGACCAGTGGACAGAGTGTGTTGGACAGACCAGTGGACAGAGTGTGTTGGACAGAATCAGAGGACAAACCTTACTATTACCTTAGACAAAAGACTAGACAGTAGACAGAAAACTGGACAAAAGACTAGACAGAAAACTGGAGAGAAAACTGGACAAGACAGAAAACCACACAGTATATTAGACAGGCCAAGAAATTTAAGAGTCCATACTACCATACGATCCAGAGTAAGAGTAGTACAGATTCAGGTAAATATCCAGAATCCTCCTTTTGCTGGGAAAATAGTAGTGTAGTAGAGAATTCACTTCCTCAAAAACTGAATAAACTAAACCTCTTATGGTTTACGCACTACGGCCAACCACCAATCAGAAATGACAGATCATTTGATCATTCTGTCTGAATGTTTGGTGTTTGAATGTTTGAGTGTATGAGTGTCTGAATCGCTATCGACTCTCACTTGATCAGTATCACTGATTCTTTATGACTATGACTCCAGGGTCAGAAACTCTTTTAGCGTTCGTGTATGTAACAAGAATGTTTGCGCCAAACACCATCACCAGAAAAACCCAATGCGTCCGTACGGACACACATTTCCAAAGGAATCCAGCCGGAGGCCAGACTCAACCTCGGAGGGAATTGTAAGGAAACACGCGAGTTTTCATCATATGTATAAAACTTGGAAGGTCATGAGGAGAAAACTTTTGTGCTGTTCTCTGCGCTTTTTTATACTCGCCAGTCGGGTAACGTGGGTACTGCAGACAATCCCCGCTCGGGTTGCAATCCCCAAGCCCTTTGAGTTCTTCACATTTTTTTGGTAATTCAGCCAACTCCAGTAATCACGTTTGAATTCAATTCTTAATTTAAGTTTTGGAAACAATTCATCATGGTTATACCTTTGGAAATGACTTTGTTTGTTTGAAACTCTTCTTGGTGAATTGGGTTATATGCAGGATATGCGGTTTATCTAGTCCCAACCGTCGAAATCCACCTCTTTAATCATCTATTTCTTCTTCTTCTTCTTCTTTCAGTCGCCCTCTTCTTTTTTGATCACCTTCTTCGATTTGTTTTTTTTCTTCTTTCGTTTTTCCTCTTCTTTTTTGATAACCTTCTTCTTTTTCTCTTCCCCTTATTGCACTCATTAGTGCGCACACTGCAGGAGCTCATCACAGACTTTTCACCAATACTCCAAGCATGGCCAAAAGAAAAGCAGACGGCGTGGCCGCCAGTCCCAAGGCCAAAGTCAAGAAGCTGAAGAAGACTGCAGAGAGAAAGGGCTCTAAAAGCCCCCAGCCTCAAGAAGTCATCGACCTCAAGATCCTCTCCCAAGATGAGGTCTCCGCCATCGTCCAGGAAATCAACGAACAAGGCAACTTCAATAGCATTCCCTCGTTGCTTGACCACTTAAGCCTGGCCCATGAGACCCTCTCCAAGTCAGAGAATGAAAAGGTGGAGACCGCCGCCCGTCACGTGGCCATGGGCCTCTATAAGGTGTTTCAGAAGTTGCTCTCCGGCACTGCCATGGACTTGTCCCATGCTGATAAAAAGCTCATTGTGGCCAAGTGGTTGCTTGACAAGTACTCTCGTTTCCAGCAACAACTCTTGGCTCTCGTCAACAAGCCGTTGGCATTCCAGCTGTCGTTGCAACTCGATTGCTTGGACATCTATCTCGCATTAATCAAAGCCGAAGCTTCGGCCAAGTCCACCTTCCCCGTGGCAATGTATCAGAAATTAGTGCAACTGCTTTTTTTCGGCACCGTGGGCTCTGTTCTCGGAGACGAAACTTCCTCCAACTTCATCTTGTTGGAGTTCATTGAAAACTATTTTGCCAAGTATTGGGACCTCCAATGCTATTTCTTTGACAAATCGCTTGAGGCCCGTCTAGACCAGGTCACCAAAACCGACAATGCAAACCTCATTTTTGCAAACCTCTTGTCCACAGTCAAAGATGGTCTTTTATACACCTCAGACACTGATGCTCTTCGGGACTGCCGCACGTGGATCCGCGTGCCCTTAGCTGAGAATGCCTTCAAGGCCACTTTCAGGTCTCGTTTCCAAAACTGTTTCTTGGGAGTGTTGAAGCTCGTTTCTCTTTCCCCAAGTCAATACAAGGCCCTTTTGGGGATCCTTCACAAGCGGGTGATTCCATTCATGGGCTCGCCAGCTTCTCTCATGGACTTCTTGACCGACGCTTATGACCAGGAAGAAGACGCGGTGGTGCAGATCTTGGCCATGAACTCGTTATATGAGTTGATGAAGAACTATAACCTCGAGTACCCGGACTTCTATACCAAGCTTTATCTGATGCTCACGCCACGGATGCTCTTGACGCGGTACCGCTCGCGGTTCTTCCGTCTATGCGATATCTTCTTGAGCTCGTCACATCTTGCCGCCACTTTGGTGGCTTCGTTCATCAAAAGACTTTCTCGGCTCCTGTTGACGGCCGCTGCTCCGGCTGTTGTCATCATTATCCCCTTCATTTACAACATCCTCAAGAGACACCCCATATGCATGGTCTTGCTCCATAACACTCGTCCTGGAGAAACCCTGGAGTACACGGACCCCTTTTCGAATGAAGAGAAGGACCCTTTTAAAACCGGCGCCATGGGTTCCTCGCTCTGGGAGCTCGAGACCTTGATGTCGCATTACCACCCCAATATTGCCACTCTTGCCAAGATGTTCGGCGAGCCTTTCCGCAAGCCCAGCTATAACATGGAGGATTTCTTGGACTGGTCGTACATCACGTTATTGGACTCCGAGAAGACCAGAAAGTACAAGGGCATGGCTTCAGTGGAGTATGAGGAGTACGACACGCTTTTTGCCCGTGACGACAAAAAACTGTACGTCAGCAATTGGAGCATTTAAAAAAGTTGACTAATACATAAACCTTTAGAAATTAGTGCCAGAAGTCTGCTCTTAAGTACTGCTTGGAACGATCGTCGTACACGCACTAGGGGATGAAACAAGGCTGCATGATGTACCATGCACTGTGTTGCACGCTTTTGTGGTACATGATCGCCCGATCTGGCAGGCTTTCCGATCAACGGTTGCCACTTATGTATTGGGCTGCATGTGCTGATACTCGTGTATAAAAGGAACCATCCCGCCCACATTTCTAAGAGTAATTTACATCCACTAGCTTCCTTACAATTTTCAGCATAAGCTACGTTATGTATAGTTTCATATTCAATGTGATGTTTTTGCTATGCAAAACTTGATGAATTCGCCCAATTTCGAAAGATATTCCAATGATATAAAGATGGTACTAAAGGCTTGATCATTTCTTGCAGCAATGCGAAAGTGACTCTGCAAAAGGTCTATTCCTATCCACAAATCACACATTGTATGACCAGATTCCAATACAATTCAAGCAAAACCCAGTATATCTGTCACCCCAAAAAAATAAGTTACACCTACATATTCATTTGTCAACAGCTTGGAGATATGCACCGCCTGGAATGGGCCAGGAATGGGCCTGGACTGGGCCTGGACTGGGAAAAAAAAGCGCCTGGTGTACCGGTGTCCTTCCTGCAGTACGCGTGTTTCGCCCAAAGTGGAAAGGTAATTACGCGCGTGGGAAAAACCCTTCCCTACAATAGTCTCTTCCTTGAATCCCTTCTACGCTCAGCTTCAAAACTATCTGGTGATTATGGAGGACCCCCAATATGACCAGCCCGTGGACGCCGTATTCGGTGACCGCGTAAGACGGTTCCAGGAGTTTTTGGACGTGATCAACGTCCAAGGAACAAACTACCGTTCCGAAATCAAAGACATGCTCCAAAAAGGCCGTTTCCGGCTCAGTGTCTCGCTCGACGAGGTGCGTGTGTTCGACCCTGTTTTTTGGCGAGGTCTTTTGGACTTTCCAGTGGAGTACTTGCCTGCCTGTGAACGTGCTTTAAGGGATACCGTGTTGACCATTTACGACCCAAACGATGATCGCTACGAGCCGCTCGAAGATGACCAAAATTTTTATGTTTCCTTCAGAGGTGCCTTTGGTGATCATGCAGTCACGGCACGGTCCATTACCGCCAACCACCTCTCAACCATGGTGTCTATTGAAGGAATTGTGACTAGAGCATCGCTCGTCAGGCCTAAAGTTATCCGGTCCGTGCACTATGCCGAGAAAACGGCCCGGTTTTACGCCAAATCATACCATGACAATACTACTTCTTTTGATGCCATCTCCACGCCTGCCGTTTACCCCGTGGAAGATCCCGATGGTAATAAATTATCGCCGGAATATGGACATTCCACTTACAGAGACCACCAGAAGATTTCCGTGCAAGAGATGCCCGAGACAGCACCAGCGGGACAATTGCCTCGTTCGGTGGATATTATCTTGGACGATGATTTGGTGGATTTGGCAAAGCCTGGTGACCGTGTGCAGATTGTCGGAGTGTACCGAGCATTGGGAGCCGCCGCCAACAACTCTCTGTCGTTTAAAACAGTGATTTTGGCCAATGCTGTGTACCCATTGCATGCCCGTTCTACGGGTGTGGCAGCACATGAAAAATTGACCGACAGCGATGTGAGGAACATCAACAAGTTAGCCAAAGATCGTCGGATTTTCGACTCGTTGGCCACTTCGCTTGCGCCATCCATCTACGGGTATGACCACATTAAAAAGGCGGTGTTATTAATGCTTTTTGGTGGTTTGGAGAAGAACTTGGAGAACGGGTCCCATTTAAGAGGTGACATTAACATCTTGATGGTGGGAGATCCATCCACAGCAAAGTCACAAATGTTGCGTTTTGTGCTTAATACCGCCTCCTTGGCCATAGCTACCACTGGTCGTGGATCCTCTGGAGTGGGTTTGACCGCTGCAGTTACTACAGACAAGGAAACCGGGGAACGACGCTTGGAGGCCGGAGCCATGGTTTTGGCCGACCGAGGAATCGTGTGTATTGATGAGTTCGACAAGATGTCCGACGTGGACAGAGTTGCAATCCACGAGGTTATGGAGCAGCAAACGGTGACGATTGCCAAAGCAGGAATCCACACGTCGCTTAATGCCAGATGTTCAGTGATTGCAGCAGCAAACCCCGTGTTTGGACAATACGATATCCACAAAGACCCACACAAAAACATTGCGTTGCCAGACTCGTTGTTATCCCGTTTCGATTTGCTTTTCGTGGTGACCGATGACGTGAACCAGGTGAAGGACCGAACGATTTCCGAGCACGTGCTCCGGATGCACCGGTTTGTTGCGCCAGGCTTGGCAGAGGGAGAACCCGTTCGGGAACGTGGCCCCGTGTCCTTGGCAGCCGGACACGAAGACGAGACAGAGAAGGACCAGGAACAACAGGTGTTCGAGAAGTTCAACTCTCTCTTGCATGCAGGTGTGGCTGCCAATGCCGGCCCCCGCAAAGCACCACCGCCCATCATTTCCATTCCGTTCTTGAAGAAGTACATCCAATACGCCAAGCAGAGAGTCAAGCCCGTGCTTACCAAGAAAGCATCGGAACATATTGTCACCACATACTCTGGCTTGAGAAACAGCGACCCTTCTGATTCCAACAAGAAAACCGCGCCGGTGACTGCTAGAACTTTGGAGACCTTGATTCGTTTATCCACGGCACATGCCAAAGTCCGGTTGTCCAAGACCATCGACGTCAAGGACGCCAAGGTGGCCGAGGAGCTTCTTCGGTTTGCCCTCTTCAAAGAAATCGCCAAGAAGAGCAAGCCCAAGAAGAGAAGAACTACAGAGTACGCAGAGTTGGAGGAGAGCGAAAGCGAGAGTGAGGAAGAAGTGGAGGTGGAGGTGGAGTCGGACTCCGAGGAATACATGGATGAGGACTACGCCGAACCAGAAGACGAGGGCACCAGGCGTGTGGCCACCGAGCTCGGCGACATGCATCTCCGGCCCGTGGCTTTGGACAATGCAGAGGCCAACGTCTTTGCCGAGATCTCTCTGGAGAGGTACGACAAGTTCCTTCGCATCATGCGGCGCATTCTCTCGTCGGACCTCTTTGCCACGGCGACGGGCTCGTGCGCCACGGACCACGTGGTGTCTGCCATCAACGAGGGTTTGCAGCAGGAGGAGGTGTTCAGTGCTACCGAGATAGACTTTGCGCTCAAGCAAATGGAGGACGAGAACAAGATCATGATTAGTGACGGGAAGGTGTGGCAGGTTTAAAGACAATGTAATAGTACACAACAGATGACCAGAGTAATGTAGCAAACAGAAAGGGAGAACAGAAGAGGTCAAGGTTCAATGGGGTTTTGGCTGTCGCGTGATTATGGTCACGTGATTATGAATTTGCGTATTATATACAGGAACAATGATTTTGAGTGTCATTACATACCAAAATACCAATAAAATTCTCTATAACTCATGGAATATATTTTTATACATGTTTTCAATAATTGGTCTCAATTTGGAAGTTCAGCACCCAAAACCCTATTTTTGCAAGTCTATTGTATTTCGCAGTGAAAATGAATATCTTCGGTTTGCTTCAAACTGTCTTTGGATACTAAAAAATTTAGCAAGTAGACCTAAATTGAAACTTTTAGTGGTCCATCAATTAGACAAAAATAAGGTGAATGTAGACAATATTAGACAAAAGAGACAAAAGAGACAAAAGAGACAAAAGAGACAAAAGAGACAAAAGAGACAAAAGAGACAACAGAGACAAAAGAGACAAACCAGACAAGAGACAAAAGAGACAAACCAGACAAAACAGACAAAAGAGACAAAAGAGACAAACCAGACAAACCAGACAAACCAGACAAAAGAGACAAACCAGACAAAATTCATACATCTTAAAGTGAGTCCCTCAGAAAATCTGTCTAGGAAACAGTACCAAATAATCAGTCAAAGTCAGTGACAACATTGACATTATGATCATAGTGGTGGTAGACAGGACAGTTTATAGTAGAGTGACAGTCAAAAGGAGGACCAGGTAAATTGGAGGAAGTCCCAAATGTTACTGAAACCCACCCTCTTTTGGCCAAATGCGATCATGTACCTCTTTCACTTATCGAAACCGTAACCAATGTTTGGTGGTGGCATGGAGCCTCTGAATCTTAGGGTGATCCAAGAGTCAAGATTTTTCTGATCCAAGAGTCAAGACCCTTGGGACGCTTTTGCTTTCTACAGTTCTGGACAACTCGGTGACATTTGTCAGATTAATGACTCTTGAACTTCTTGGTATACGTCTTGACACTTTTTGGAGTAGCCAATATAAGTTAGTAATCTTGAAGCCAATCAATTCGTATTTAGACTGAGTTTGTTGACCCTTGGATTGAGGTATTTGACTGGCCACTGGTGTAGCCACTAAAGTATAGTGGAGTAGTATAGTGGAGTAGTATAGTGGAGTAGTATAGTGGAGAAGTATAGTGGAGAAGTATACCTATTAATATATAATTCTCATATCTTACATCTTTTAGGTTTTTGTATACAGGATTCATTTTATCTGTTAATAATTTATCTACTGAATCTAATACAATATTTGATAATATTGCGAAAACGGAAGTATATTCCGAAGCTAAGCTTTATATGGTTAACTTAACGAACTCCTTACAAAGTTGTTTCAGGGGATAACTTCCCTCTTCTCTATATGAGAATACTCAATTACATTCTAAATTTTACATTGAGGTTAGAATTCCTTCTTGATTAGGAGAAGCTGAATCTTGTAAACGTATACCTCAAGGTGTTGGTACATCTAAAAGATTTACCAATTAATCTAGAATCCCATTTAATATATTTGTTAGGAATTTCTTTATCACCACTAGTATGCAGTACTTCGTAGCTCTGGATCCTAATATTGAGACTTTGCGGCTCTGGATCCTACTATCAACCCACATGATGAATGTCATGTGAATGGCACGCGCCATTCCGAATTCCTTAAAGGATACCCGAAAGGACTCCCGAGCCATTGTGAAACGGAGTTTCACATTAAAAAGGCCAGCTATATGCAGGAAGCCCCTAACTGACTGAACGGGTAACCCTTCGGGCTCCCCGTTCGGCCAGATACTTCAGTAGAAGCAATTAATAACTCTAATCTTAAAGATGTGTTCTAGTCGTATAGCTAGGTTTAGCACGTGTCGGGCTGAGTCAGTCGACCTGTACATAATGGTCTTTTTCTGAAGTGATTCATGTGGCCTCGAATAAGGCCACGTCAACACCGCGTCTCCAGACAATAAACGCTAATATACAATGCTAGTACACAATGGCCCCAACAAACCAAAGCCCGTAGACCAAAATGGAAAAATAAACAGACAAAAGAAGGGAAGGTAAAACAAAGCAGATTTAACCCAAAGAAAAAAAAAAGAAAAAAAAAGAAAAAAAAAGATTCATACATTTTTCCGTAATTAAATAGCGTAAAATAGAGAAATGGAATTGTGCATGGAGAATGAGCGTAGAATGAGCGTAGAATGAGCGCAGAGTGAGCGCAGAGTAAGCGTAGAGTAAGCGTAGAGTAAGCGAGCATACGCGCAGTGCGAGATCGGCCACCAACCACCATACGCATGATTTTCATGGAATCCGCCCGTCTAATTTTAATACCACAATTCAACCCCTTGATTTCAGCAGACCATGGCGTCGCCCGTGCGCAACCCCCTTATATTGGCACTTCTTATATGCAATATTTTCCTTTTGTTCCTCTTCATATCCAGGAACCAAGGCCCAGCCAATGGCGTGGAAGTTCCCATTTGGAAGTTTGATCCCGAACAAAAGTATTATGTGGTGGAATCCGAGTGGGCGCACAACAAGGCCAAAGTGCTGGAGGCGAGCGTGAAAGAAGGCCCGTTTTCGCAGGAAGAGCTCGAGCCGCGGCTCATGCAGCACATGCTGAAGAGCAATGGGCCGTTGATGGAGAAGATGGAGGCGGAAAGCTATCATATGGAGATAACCAGATATATAAATAATTACCAAAATATATATCAAATAAGAAAATACTACAAATTTTCCTTGTATGGTATTACCACTCCCCTACCACTGTAATTCCCCTATAGTATTACCAAACCTACTCGAGTAGTTCAGTAACCTTCAAATAGTATTAGTATAAAGAATGGTTTGTTAGAGTGGTTGTTAGTTGAACAGATCCTGGTCATAGTCGAGGTTTTGGAAACGGATTACAAGTGGCTTCCAAGGTTGAAATTCCAAATCCAAAGTCGGCATGCAGACTTAACCATATGCTTAATTGATATGGTTGAGGTGTAGAAACATTGGATCGGGCGTGCACACATTTCAAAGGTCATATCCAATTTGCCCGAAGTGTCAAAAGACAAGATAAGCTGCTCACTTTTCTCGCCAGCACAATAATAACCGTCTTGAAGACCAACATACCAGTAGGTCCCGTGGTGTCTATGAAAAGCTCTTCCCATAGGGTCTAATTCGACCCTTAATGGGCCTCCGGGACCGTGATTGGCTAAATTATGGAGGTCTTGCATGGCTGAGTTTTTGACAAGTGGAGTAAAATGCTCACCATTCTTCACAAAGAAGGAGTATTTTTGACCGATGGTGTTTAAATCACGAAGTTGCGATGAAGGAGGCTTACCTGTTTCCGGAAGAAGCATTGGCCGCTGTTTATCATTTGCATCGAGCCGTAACACGTAAAGGGAAATTTCTTCTTTACAAAAGTCATCCCCTTTCTCCCAGGAATATAAAATTGCATCCGGAGCGTGACCCGGACAATCTCGGTAATATTTTCTTTTCAAGGCTTTGTTGTCAGCATCCAAAGAAGTAATGCCCTGACTATGAAATCTTGGTCCTCCTTTTGACCTTGGATTCTAGTTTGTGGGGCTAGAAATTCAGTTCTTCCGTTTTGGGAAGAGTGAAAAATAAGCACGGTTTTGGGGTTCTTCCTTTTTTTCTTCCGTTTTTCTTCCGTTTTTCTTCCGTTTTTCTTCCGTTTTTCTTCCGTTTTTCTTTCTTTTTTTTTTCTTCCAGTACACTTCACTCCCGGTCTATACTGTACTATTCCTGGTCCAAGTAATACTATAAAAAAATCAATGGTAAAAAAATGGGATCAAGAGCTAGAGTTTCTGGATGTTATGTGGTGCTAAAGTAAGGGAGATGATCATTTTCGAAAGTTCCCACTCTTAATAATTTAGAAAATACGTATATAGATGTAGATGACTTGATCAATCGTTAGACTATTGTTAAAGATTCCCCACTGCTACTGTATATAAGAGTTGATTTATATCAATGTGGCCGTTGTGACGCTTATGGTCGGCTTCAGCTCCATGGCTAGAATTCTCTATTCCGTACATCTGGAGTAGATTTTTTATCTTATACCTCGACAATATGTCGAGCCGCCTAGAAGTTCTGAAATTTATAGACGTAGATAGTAAAGTCCAATTTCTATAGTAAAGTCCAATCTTTAGAGATTGGTCCTGTATAGAATGGTACCTATAATTGAATGAATAGGACTTATAAGCTTCGCCACCATAAGTATAGCTTCAAAAACGTACCGTTTTGATGTCCGGAATTGTAGCATTGCAAAACCCAAATTCAATTGAACTTTATGTTAAACGTGAGTGCCTTGCGACTCTTGCACGTTCTGCATATGCATTCCATGCACATGAAGTCTGTCCAGATGAGGATATCTTTGACATAGTTACGGAAGGATAACAGGAGAAGTTTGTCGTCGTGACGACTTGGGCCATTTGTACACTTGGGCCATTTGTACACTTGGGCAACTTGTACACTTGGGCAGCTTGTACACTTGGGCTCCCTGGCTGAGTATAAGAGGCAACTCCGTCGCCTCCTTTGTCAAAGTAACAACAGATATTCACTCCAGTATAAGTAGAACAAACAACGACTTCCAGTACTGAATAATAAGACAAGCTGCCCCACATGAGTCATCCAAACACCAGCTCCCCTTACTTAAGAGAGTTCTTGGAGATCAATGAGGTAATCATTCCGAAATACGCGGCTGTATATGAAACAGCGCAACAAAAAAGGCCGATCACGTTGACCCTTTTTCTGCTGACCTTGTCTGGTGCACGGGTGTCGCGGGCCTGGTTCCGGGGTACGCATCAGTCTCATCGCACTCCATCTCATTCTCCAACGTCTTTCAAACACACATTTCCCGCAATTGATATCGGACCAATGTCGGAGTCAATGTCGGACTTCGAGGTGGACCTCGAGGATGAGCTCTTCATGCACTCATACGCCACGCTCCCGCGTAACTGCAAAAAGTACTGGGCCAAGCGGTACGATCTCTTCTCCAAGTTCGATGAAGGTGTGTATATGACGTCGGAGCTCTGGTACTCGGTGACTTCGGAGGTCACAGCACGCGTGGTGGCCAAGATCGTCAAAAAGTTGCTTCCTGAATGTCAAAGTGTTCTTGACGTTTGCTGTGGCGGAGGGGGGAACACCATCCAGTTTGCCCGGTACTTTGAGTCCGTGGTGGGGGTTGATGTGAATGCAAATAATGTCACGTGCGCGCAGCACAATTGCTTGGTGTATGGAGTTAGCGACAATTCTTCCTTCATCACTGGCGATTGGAGAGACTTGTCGGCCAATTCCGATTGGGTGCCGCTGCCGTCGGGCAAGTTTGACTTTGCATTTTCCTCTCCTCCTTGGGGCGGGCCGGCATATAAGAAACAGCCCACTTTCGATCTTTATCAAATGCTGCCCCTCGACTTGCTACTGTTGTGTGAGAGTTTGGCCCGTTTTGCTGACCACTTTGGCCTTTTTCTCCCTCGAAACCTGGACTTTTCTCAGATCAGTGAAGTCACCCGTAGATTGTATGGTGGCCTGTGTAAAACCCGCATAGTGTGCTTATGGCAACAGGAAAGACCATTGGGGATTCTTGCGATATTCGGGGCAACGTATGATAAACCAATTTACGACTAATAAATGAATCATCAAAAATTAGCCAAAAAGATTTCTTGGCGGCCGTGAAAGACCCAAAAGCCAAAAAAAAAAAGAAAGCCCGATGCGGGGCTCGAACCCGCAACCTTTTGATTGACCTTATGAAGATTAAGAGTCAAATGCTCTACCGATTGAGCTAACCAGGCTTATTTGTTGAGAAAATTTTTTGACATAGTCCGATGCGTCAAAACAACTTCTTTCACTGTTCAGTTCCTTTCCATCGCGTAATCAACCAGGGGCACAGTCAGGCTTCATTAAACCTGACTCAATGCCTTTGACATGGAGCTTTCTGCCAATGACCAACCTAACTTTTGATTCAGGTGCAACGATCCTAGTCATACCTTGGTCATCATTGTATGGATCTAGACAAGAACCATCATTCCATTGCCTGGGGGAATTCCAATACAACAGCGCCACCAATGCGTAACATTTGAAGATTCAATGGATGTCCACCAAAATCTAAGAACAGATAACCACTCCATCCCATTGTATCAATCTTGGATCATCAATCTTGGAACATCAATCTTGGAACATTAATTTTGGATCAAGCGGCTTCTATAGAATGTCTGTTTATGCTCATTGTGATTTTCTAGGGGTCCATTGATGAATCTGTGTATGCGATAATAAAGGCAGCAAGAGCGACAGATTGGAAAAAATTTTTGTACTTGAAGCAGCGGGGGAAATGGGCCTTTTTATATTAACCCCTCGCCCCCCTTTCGTAAACCTGAAACAATGTTGATGCGCTAGGTGTCGCAGTGCAGTAACCGTTGCGTTGGCTGCAAATCCTAGACGCTTGAGCACCTCCCCTCACGCAAGAGGCGCATACGACCACAGATAGGCAACCAAGAATTATGCAGCCAAGGATCGCTGTAATATAAAAGGAGGACGAATTCCCACATAATATTCTCCTCCATTTTTTATAACGCTGGCTTCAAATTACATAGGGATTTCGTTTGGGAAGATAAGCTGCGCAACCGAATCACTGCATCCACCACTAGAGTGAGTATCCAGATCCACCCAGTCCCGCTGAATCTCGAAGTACTGCCAATGACTGCCTTGAATATCGATTCACAGCCAGCTCTGCTGAATACAATGTTACCATGTGTCTATCTAATTGTTATGTTATGCAGATCTATTTATGCAGAGCTTTCATAGATTGAAGGAAACTGGCCATGACTTCATCATAGTGCAGCTTCTCTTCGTCCAGAACAGAGGCAACGCTCACATCCTGAATGGATTCTGGCCTCGAGATATCTGCTAGAAGAGACGAGAACCACTTGTTCTCACCCTGGCCAAAGCAGAGCGTATAGGCATCACCCGACTGGTTGGCACGTGCAGTACGGCCCACTCTATGCACGTACTCACGGGATGAGTTGGGGAGGTCATAGTTGACCACGGTGTTAATGGACAACAAATCGATACCTCTGGCAATTAAGTCCGTGGCAATCAAGATGTTGATCTTGCCCTCTTGGAACTGGCCCAAGAGCTTGTTTCGCGTGGAGGTCACATTATTGGTGGAGTTGATGTAAGCCGCATGGATGTTGACCGATGGCTGCAATGCCTTAAAGAGCTCGTTGAGAATATAACAGAGTCGAAGAGTGGCATCGTTGGATTTGGCAAAGATAAGCACATTGGCTGTCTTTTGGTACTCCAATAAGAATTTGGCAAGCAATAACGGTTTGAATGCCGATTTGGCCAGCGAAAAACACATCTTCCACTCGCTCAAGCCCGCAGGAACAGAGAACATCTCGTTAACCAATTGTCTCGACAGATTCACAATGACCAAGCGTGGCTTGTGGAATTTCAAAAGCGACAACTTTCCTGCATCCGTGGTCAATGTGGCCGAAAACACCATCTTCTGTGGCTGCAACTTCCATGTATTGGCAACGATTTTTCCTTCGCCGTGACACCGTTCAATGCTCAGCACAACCACCTCACACCAGTTCTGGAACAGCTGGTTGAGCAAACGATCAGCCTCGTCCACCACCAAAAATCGCAATGCCTCCATTGAGAGAGAGCCGGAAAGAATGTGTTCCACCAAACGCCCGGGGGTGGCCACGATGATATCTGGCGAATGAGCAAGAAAACGGGCGGATTCATCTTTGATGGATTCACTTCCAAGTCCAGTCACCCGCAAATCAAAGCCACTTGCCAAACTCCGGAGCGTGGCTGCCACTTGCATGATCAACGGCTTGGTGGGCACCAAGATAATGGCCCGAAGACGGGGCACGATGCGGTCTTTCAAAGCTTCTATGATGGGCACGGAATATGCAAGGGTTTTTCCACTTCCGGTGGATGCGTTGACCAACAAGTCGCCTTGGAAATCGGGTGCAAGCTTGTTTGTTTGAATATCTTTTAGGAGATGGTTCCACACCGCGATTTGGACGGAAAAGGCACTGGAGAAACCCAAAGATTGCAAATTCTCTAGCATTTTGGGCAGCAAGGGAAAATCGGAAAAGGCCTTCAGATCTTCAGGGAGTGCATACTCAGGCTCGGCAAGCCAATCGAGGTTCTGCTGATGCAGTTTGTTGGATTCAAGATTGGGATCTGACGGAAGCTCTGGCTGAGGAATGGGACCCAAATCATGGAGTTCTCTGTCCAGGGCCTCGGATTCCGAGTCAGCTTCATCGTTCTGGGTTGTTGCAGACGAGTTGAATTTGCGGAGAATACTGGCATGTTTGGATAAATGGCTCTGGTCGAGGTTCTCCAGATCAAGGGGAGGAAGTGGTTCCGGGGAATGTGAAGGTGAGCCCAGAGGATGTGCAAGTGGCTCTTTTTGAGGGTTGGGGCTGCTTGGATCTAGGGTCTTGGCATCAGCATTGACATCAGCACTGGCCTCATTCTCTGCACGAGACTCACTATCCAGATCACTTTCCAGGTCCAGTTTCAGAGTCAGGCTCAGACTGTCACTGTCACTGTCACTGTCCAGATCCAGACTCAGACCCAGACTCAGATCCAGACTCAGACTGTCACTTTCCAGACTCAGACTGTCATTGTCCAGACTCAGAGAGTTACTGTCCAGACTCAGACTCAGACTCAGGTCCAGAACAGGGGCCTTTTTAGAGTCCGAATCCAAAACAGGGTCCTCCAACTTCCTCTTCCGGGGTACCAATTTCTTGGCCACAGGCGCCACGGCCGGGGCATCAGGATCAAACCGTTGGGCAAACATGGCGAGAGATGAGCATCAGGGCAGTTTTTCAAGAGGCCGCGGTCACGTGCGCGCCTCGGAAGGTGTCACGTTGAAAGCGAAAAAAGACCCAAGACCCAAGACCCCAGGCCAACGGTACATTCTCCAACATGAGGGCAGCATTCAATCTTATGAAAGGAAGGTCAGTGTGGAAGGGCCCACACGTGGTACCTCTTCCCATAGCCGAAGCTATGAAGACGGGAACGCCCATCCGCACCAACGCCAGAAGCTGTACGATTCTCCCGCAGTTCGTGGGCTTGAAGTTCCAGGTGCACAACGGAAAGGAGTATGTGGAGCTTGAAATTTCCGATAAAATGGTGGGCAGCAAGTTGGGCGAGTTTGCTCCCACGAGAAAGAGATTCACCTATAAGTTCTCCAAGAACTAGTCTGGTCAACGACATGAGAAGTCATGGAAGAGCATGACATGAGAAGACATGAAAAGTCAGGATGACAAGACAAAAAGAGCCAGAATGACAAGAAATGAAGAAGTCAGAGTGACAAGAAATGAAAAAGTCAGAGTGACAAGAAATGAAAAAGTCAGAATGATAAGAAATGAAGAAGTCAGAGTGACAAAAATGAAGAAGTCAGAATGACAAGACAGCTGTATATAATTCATAAGAAGCCGAGGGCTTGCATATTCAATCACCAAGAATACCAGTGAGTATACGTCCACTAACCATTTGTAAGGTATGATAATAGTGATATACTAGTAGTAGTATAATCCGAACTTCGATCATGGTCTGTGCCAAAATCTCCCATTGTCACTTATGAATAGCCTATACCTTAAAAAGTATAGCTATATCAAGCACAACTAAAGGATACCAGGTAAGGAAACCAGGTGAGGAAACCAGGTGAGGATACAACTTGTGGAACGTACCAGAATTTCATTATTCTAACTTTATAATTGTAGGAAACATAAAAGGCAGTCATTAATTAGGACATTATAAGATGGCAGTTTGATCTCGAAACAGCTCTTGAACATGCTCAATAACGTTTAACAATAGGCGAGGTTCTAAAAATACAGGGGGGGGGGAGGTCCTCCTTTTATATTCCTTTACCCCACTCCTCATGTCCACAAAACCCTTCATGCATGCAAAGCCCCATGTCCACAAAACCCTTTATGCATGCAATGCTCCATGTCCACAAAACCAATTGCTGCATTTCCGAAACACCGGGACTGCTTAATGCAGCCTCGTCTGAAACACTCTAAGCCGCGCGCAGCTCGCCTTCCAAAAGTATATAAGTAGCCATGCCCCCAGTAATAAGAGCCCCTATAATAAAATTCTGGTCCCATATTTAACAGAATTGCAAGTGGTACTACCGGCACCAAAGGTCTGTGCATGAGCTATAAATTCATGGGACTTCAATTTACAGCCAGGAGAAAGGGACAAAGAATAGGGACAAATAGTGAGGAGTGACGAAAAAAGTGAATGTGATTTCTTTTTCAAAACAGATGTATGCAATTTAATTCAATCGTGAAGAATATACTGTGTACACTTTCTACAATAGCCAATTACCGGATGAGTCCTGCTAATTATCAGGTTATTACATGGGACATTTGAAGTACGGTGAAACTACCAAGATGGAACATTTGGGAATCATTATTAGTGGTAGAATCATCTACTGACTTGTTTATAGATCTGATAGATCTAAAATCCAGAGCATGATTCTATTATAGAGCATAGATCTGCTCATTACCAGGCTGGTCCAGAAAGCTCCATCCTATATTTTACTACTAATATCTAGTATTCTTTTTATTGGTGCATATATATATAGCAGTGTGGAAGCATAATGAGGTTAGCAGGTACTATTCACCTATAGTGGTCATACAAGCAGGGAATTAGTATAGCTAGGGGTCAACAGCGTTGTATTAGCAACAAGTGCCATGGCTGAAGATGATGTGACTGGACGATGTGACTGGCAAATGATAGACAGCCAGAAGGATAGTATCAGTCATGGCCTCGAGGAGTATAGTCGTTCAACCTCTCCTGACGCAAGGCTCCGGTCCGATCCTTGACGGGCCACTTCCCCCAGCCGTTCAAACGAACCACCAAACACGAGGCATTGTCATCTCCACCAATGTACTCCACGAACTTGATCACCTCCTCTGCACAGAACTGCGGCGAGGCCTTTTGGTGGCCCCTCAAGTTGAAGTTGACCATGATGATGTCTGCGATTTCCTGGTCGGTCAACTCGTTGGTGACTCCGTCCGTGCAGAGCACCAAGAACGACTCGTCGCCGCCCATACCTCCCACCGTGTGCTCCTCGATCTCGCCTGCAGTCAACTTCTTGTTAACGGTCTCGGCGTCTCCAATGATGTACTGCGCCACATCGGGCTCTGCGGTGACACCCATTTCCTTGAAGTTCAAGTCGCCGAACGAACGGGTGTTGGCCAAGGAAATGAAGCGCTCTTCGCCAAATGAGTCTGTCATGAAGTACGTTGACGAGTACCTTCTCAAACGGGCGGATTCGTTGGGGTTGGAAGGATGATGTGGAGAAGTGAGCCCGTGGGCCTCCCCTGTTCGATCCACCAAAATGGCCCTGGTATCGCCCACCTGTGCCACCGTGAGCTTCAGAATCGTCTTGCGATGGAAATAGTACTCCTCCAAGACTGCACGCAGCTCGTTCTCCAGGTACACTGTTTCGATGAAGGCAGAAGTGCATGTCGACCCTGATTTGTTGTCTTCTTGGCCGAAAAAGTCATAGTCGGTGGCTAGAAAAGCCATGGGGATGCGGATATTCAAATCGTCGGGGGGAAGACTTAGATGGTGGAGCTCCTGTATACAGGACCGGCTCTTCATTGAGGCCAAATTTTCCACCCGTTTCTTATACCAGCGTTTCCAATAACCGCCAATATCCTTTGCATATGTTTTCAAAAGGTTTTCCTGGTCTTGTGGCGAAGAAACCAAATGGGACAGGGCCTCGACTGTCTGCAGGAGCAGGGCAGCTAAGAACTTCAGACACTGGTCACCGCCATGGCCGTCGAAAATGTTAAAGTTAAACACGGACTTGTCGGCGATTCTGAGGACTCCTGCACTGTAGCGGTCTTCATTGTATAAACGGTTGACACGTGACGACGTGTGGCCCAAATGGGACGGGCTTTTAAGGAGGGGAACCCGGAGTTTGTAGGGATGCTTATTTTCGGACGACGGCGTTCCGGTGGTGAAGGTGACGCTGGAGGAGAAGAAGCGGGTGCTTTGTGGCACCGTCAGGGGTGGTTTGGGGAACAGATTGGGGGATAGATTGGGGGATAGATTGGATGTTTTGGGAGGGAGTGCCCGAATAGGCAATGTGCGTTCCGGATTAAGCCATGCGGGTTCCCGTTTAGGCAATCCGCCTTCCCGTTTGGGCGCACGTGCCCATCTGGGCCACAAGCCTTCTATTTTGGGCCTCATCAGCGAGTGTGTGTGGAGCCAGCCAAGTGCAAGAGGTGAGTGAAGGTGGGCATCCGAGAAAGGGTACCCCGGATTGATTGCGCGGTTATGTGCAGGAGAAAACTTCCCAGTATTTTATATACAGTCCAGTCCACCGTCCAATACAAAGTTAAAACGGTGGTCTACAACAAGAACAATTGACAGTTTGAAATTTGATTGTTTAAATACGACTAAGCAAAGAAACAAGCACCCGTACCTCCAATCCCCACAGAGACAAGTCAATAAAAAGTCAGTCAAAAGTCAGGTCAGTCAATAAAGCAAGACAATGAAGCAAGACAATGACTGGAGCCAGAAGTGGGGAAATCGAGGCCCGAGGGTAGTTCAGTGCCAATCACGTGGACCTATCACGTGAACCAATCACGTGGATAAATCATGGACCAATCATCACGAAGACTGACGAGTTCACAAGGCAGCCTTAATCTTGGGCTCCAACTTATCAGCAGAGCTCAAGGCCTGCACATCGGAATTGCCACCAATGTGTTCTCCAGCAATGAAAACATTAGGCACTGTTTTTTGCTGAGTAATCTCAAACAAAGCCTGCTGGATCTCGGCGCCGTTTTCCTCGGTGTCCAATTCCAAAATGTAAGCGTCTTGCGTGATGGCGTTGATGGTGTTTTTCGTCTTGGTGCAAAACGGACAATAGGTCTTGGAGGCAATGAAAATGGGCTTTTCCTTGATGAGCGATTGCACCAAGTCGATTGTTTCTTGTTTCATGGCGGGCGGCGTGGTGTAGAGAAATCTTTTGAGGAGGTTGAACATGTGGGGAATGGCTCCTTTTATATGTTTTGCGAGCTTGCTGCTTACAAACTCCTTGTGCCGCGCACGACCCGGTACACTCCAACTATTTCACTTTTCCACTATTTTGGTCTGATCTTTCTACTTTAGTATTTTGTAAATGTTATTTTAGTTTCTAGTGATTTCTAGTTTGTTGGTTTGTTGGTTTGTTGGTTTGTTGGTTTGTCTGGTAGCGTAGTGTACTGATCCTTTGCAGTGGCTTTCTGACGTACGTATCAGAGTGATCAGACATTGGACATTGGAGATTACCAAGGAGTACCCCAAATTCCAATGAAGAACAATGGTGCTTGGCACAGAACTTACCGTGGCACTGCCCGCAGTCGGCCACCATTCTGAAGAGCAGAGATCCACTATTTCAAAGTGTTGGACATTGCATGAACATACTCCTTAGTATGTACAGTCCATTGTAGGACTAGACTAGTTAGTATGAGAGCCCAAAAAGCTGGTTTGTATGAGAGCCCGAGAAGCTGGTTAGTATGAGAGTTCGAAAAGCTGGTGGGTCCAGATATCTCCAGCACACACAGACTGAACGCTTTTCCTGATCCATTGAAGATTTGGATACCATAATTCATGATATGGTCCAATGAGCACCTTCCTGGTTTTGAATTCAGATAGACTGGCCGTGAAGTGCCCATAATGAAGAGGCCATTCACTAGAATATCTAAATTTGCACAGTTGAAGATTTTCGTTGAAGATTTTCTTTGAACAGTCAGTTGGATGGTATGGAAGAAAGTTTCATTGATAATCTGGAAACATAATAACCCCAAGTCATTATAGTCTATAATGTATAACATCTTATCTGAAGGATGTAATATTTGATATGATTCAACATGTAAACCCAACGTTCTTAGCTCAATATGAAAAATCCTTTGTGAAATCCAATCTGAATTTGAAGTCCAATCTGAATTTGAAGTCCAATCTGAATTTGAAGTCCAATCTGAATTTGAAGTCTGTGGTGGTAAATATCTTCCTAATGGGTTTAGAAATGAATTGTTGATGAACTTTTGATGCTTAACTGATTCAAGGGTTTAACCATTTTGATTATTTTCTATTCGAACTCCACATAGTTATGTAAGTGCTGTACCAGTTTGAAAGATCATTTGAGTGGGCCGTAGCATTTGGAAGTGGGTGTAAAATAAAAGTGGGCTGTAAAAAAATGCGAGGGAGGAGGCTCTTTATATATTCGAGAATGCGGGATTTAAATGGCTGCGAATCAAGGGGGCGGATGCGCGCGCGGGGGACATATATAAAGCCTCGTCCCCCTCCATAATCGCAACCTTTTTTTTGGACCCACCATAATACAAATTCTTTCTCCATTTATGATTGGCCATGTACTTTGAATACTATCATGTGACCTGGCATGTGACCTTAATTATCCATATTTGATTTATATTTGACTATTGATTCCATTCATTGATCTTGAGACTAGAACTTGATGATGACTGCTTGTGATCCTGATTGATCCTGATATATCCAGTGATCCTGATATATCCATTGATCCTTATCTGATATGGCTAATGCCCAAAAGAATCATACATCTTATAAAGCGGGTACTCGGACCAGGGGTACTCATGGATACAAGAAAATGCCCGTCTTCGTCACTATAGTTGTGTTAGGACGGCCAAAACGTGATGAATAGTAATGGAAAGATCCATTCTATGGTTTCATATTTACTACTTCAGCAAGAGTGACATTTGGGATATTACAAAGATTTGAATACATCTTTTTTCTTTTACTATCTGGATTACATTTCTTCCATATGAACAGTGCTAGAATGTTAATGGGATTGGTATTCTAGTTTGGTCTATACTTCCTACAGTCTAGAGTCTAGACCAGGTCTTCTGGTTAGAAGTGGACTAACACATATATTCGGACTGACTAGACTGGCTAGACTAACTATAGCCAGACCAGTGACTGCAGACTGCATGCAGTACTCTTGTGCCTAGCAGGAATAGTATTCTGGTTATCTATTCCCTGACCAGTTATGATGAAGAATACCCCTAGAAGGTGACAGTGAATGGATTACTGCTGGAGCAGTCCAAGAAGAGTCTCTTTTCCAAAACTCCTTTTATTCCCGGCAGAGACAGAACAAGCGAGTCAAGGGGACAATCGCAGTGATCAGGAGTATCCCAAGTCAAAAAGAGTGAAGAGGAAGGAGACTCCAGCTGGTTTAGAATAAGACTCCAGTCCTCCAAACCCTGACTAGTCTTGCAAGATAGTACTAGAATATGATTATGATTTTATTAATTATAATCATATTTATAGTCATGACAGTTAAGAATGTCTTTTATATTCTGCAGTACGGCATGGTCAGACCGGACTAGTACTTACTGCGGAGGCCTCCCGTTTTCCCAGTCGTTGAAAATGGAGTTGCTGATTATCTCAATGGAATAGTGGTCCGGGTCCCGGATAAACGCAAGCTGCTTCATCTTGCCCTGGTTATACTTGACGGACCACTCGACGGAATCGCCAAACTGGGCCTCGATCTCCCCACAGAACCGGCCCGGATCGTCACATGACACGCACGTGTGGCCGTACCCCTGGAGAGCGCCGTTTTCCGTGGAGTTGCCATTATGGTACCCCTCGAAATTGTCGTCGTTTTCGGTGCCATAGTTTTGCGTCAATTCAACGACTCCTTCCCGGGCAGCAAGGTCGGCATGGGACATCAGCCCCTCCTTGAAGTTGGCGTCGTGCTCGTACCCCAAAAAATAGAGGTCGAACTTGGCGGCGGCGTGTTCCTTCTTGGTGAACAACTTCATGCCCAACACTTCTCGGTAGAACTGCAACGATTTCTGTGCATCCTTGACACGGATCATGGTATGGTTGAATTTATAAGTTTTCAGTTCCGAGATACTGGCGGTTTTCCCTTGTCCATGTTCGATGATTTCAATCCAGTACCCGTTGGGGTCCAAGGCAAATGCAATGTTGCTTTGTCTGCCGTCACTCAATTTCTTGCGGAATTGGACGCCATTGGCCAAAAGCGTCTGTTCACACGCTTGGATGTTATCCACACTAACACAAATGTGTCCGAAGCCCCTGAACGTTTCGCCATTTCCATTGTTCAATTGGTAGTCGGCGTCGTTTTCCACGCCATGGTTATGACACAACTCCAAAATACCTTGTCTGTCGGCCCAGTTTTTCGGGGTTTTGGTTTGGTATCCCATCATGTAGAGCGTGAAGCCGTCCATGATGAAGTGGGAGATTAACTTCATGCCAAAGTGTTTTTCGTAGAAGGGCACACTGACCTTGGGGTCTTTTATGCGTAAGCAAGTGTGGTTCATGTGGAATGAGGAATCGATGGTCATGGTGGTTTTGGCTTTAGCAAGAAGAAGAAGGTATAAAAAGGTTGCTAGTTCTGGATGTGGGGGATGGCGACTTGCTATATACTAGTCATTGTGCAGGAAATTATATATACAGGTGATGTGCAGGAAATCAATATTTAAGACAATATGCAGAAAATGCCTTATATACAGTACAACTTACTAATCATACAGTGAACCCCTTATTATTGCTCCATGTCTTTTATGATCAAGTGGGATTCCTCTAATGACCCAAGCCATTAAGTACCTAAATTTTCGAGCTCTAATTTTAAAGCCAGACGAGTTTATGCTATTCCGGGGGTACCCTCGGTACTACATTTGCACAATATCACACCGGAAGTGCCTTCAATTATCACGAATCCTATACGATGTACTTTTAAGACTCATCTACTTTACGTTGGTAGACCGGAATATGCTTAAAACGGTTTAGTCCACTTTTGGTGGAGTTCCGTGGGTGGTCGGGGTCGGAACTGGCCAGTTCCGGGGCTTATATCCAGTTCCGACCTCTTGACTCAGGTCACTTTATCCTCCCCAAAAAAAAACAAATTCGAGATTTTTTTAGAATTCCAGGTTTTTACTATCCACAAGATAAAGATGCCTGACTAAGAACCTTGCATCTGGCGTGGGGGTTGCTATGGGGGAAAATTAATTTTTAGATGGGACGCATCACGTGACTGCAGCCATTTGAGCGGCCGGAATACCCACTTCCGGTGCCGTGCTTATATGCAGGCACCACATATCCTCGGAACAGGTTCCAATATTTAACTATCTTTAATTTAAAGAAGTATACGTTGCTAGTAAGCGGCGTCTTTTAGTGAATACCACTATGTGCCATGGCCAAGTTAACTAGAGTTGCCGTCTCATCAAGTTCCGGGGCTTATATGCAGGCCCGATATGTATATGCAGGCCCATGGTATTTGACTCTGGACGTTTTATTCTCCTGAAACAAAAATTTACATCTCTTCCAAAAAACAAACGCTCATTGTTTTTTTGGAGACTGGTTAGGTTTGCAGGAAATTCGGAAATGGTGTGTGGAGGTAGTTCGAAAGGGTAATAAGATGTAGCACGTGACCACCCCCGGATCTCGGCCGGAATGGCCAAATCCGGCCCAGCATAATTCGATAAATTCAGTTCCGGCTTCATCTAAAATATAAATCTAGTGGGATTTAGGCTGCACCTAAATAGATCTATACTTGTAGGAAGGGGAAGAATTGATAAGTCCATGTTGTTATGCAGGTAGCACACGACCTATCTGCAGTACACCCGGATATGTGCACCGGAATTGACTTGTCGATGGCCTACCCACTGTTTTCCGCCCAAAAACAGACACTGTGACGTCCGGAATTCAAGTATCTCAATAAATCTATTTTCATAAACTATCTCACAAAAATAGGTAAAAGAGCGTTGGTCTTTTTATGCTGGGTTTGGCTGGTGTACGGGTGTGTGCGACCCCTCCCCCGGAAATTGAATTTAAAAATTGAAATTTGTGCGTGACCGAGGATCACGTGCGGGCATCAAAGCTCGTATAGGTCCAAGACCCACAGCTGCGAAAAAAGACAAGCCCATGTTTCGCCGGTTCTTCTCGTCCTTACCGCCAAGGTGCTCAGCCTATAACGTTAAGCCCCGAAACACCATCAGCACCATCCACACGCGGTACGCGGCCAAGCAGCCCATTTCCGTGGTCACGGCGTGGGACCACATCACCGGCAAAATCGCCGAAAAGGCCAACGTGGATATTGCCCTCGTGGGCGACTCCTTGGCCATGGTGGCGCTTGGGTACGAGGACACCAACGAAATCGGGCTCGAGGAGTTTTTGTACCATACCCGAGCCGTGGCCCGGGGCAACCGTACGTCGCTTATAGTGGCAGATGTTCCCTTTGGTACCTTTGAAAGCAGTGATGCTCAGGCCATTGATACGTGTATCCAGCTTATTAAGCATGGGCGGGCGCAGGCTGTGAAAATAGAGGCCGGGGCAGATACGGCCGAGCGGGTGCACAAAATCGTGGCTGCAGGAATCCCCGTGGTGGGTCACGTGGGGCTAGCTCCTCAGAAACATAATGCTACGGGAGGGTATAAAGTGCAGGGGACGACTGAAGATGGGGCGCGGCAAATTCTTGCGGATTGCCAAGCGCTCCAAGATGCCGGGTGTTTTGCCCTCCTCGTGGAATGCGTGCCCAATAAGCTAGCGGAGCTCATAACCGCGCGCGTGTGCATCCCCACCATCGGCATTGGTGCCGGGCCTTATGTGTCGGGGCAAGTGTTGGTGATGGCGGATATGTTGGGGATGAACGATGGGCCGAAGGCCAAGTTTGTCAAGCAGTACATGGACTTTGAGCTGGATGCAGTGCGTGCTTTGAACAAGTATAAGAGAGATTTGGAAACGGGGGTTTTTCCAGATGGGAACGTCCATGGCTATAAGATGAAATCGGCTGTTTTGGATGCATTGAGAGAGGAAAAGTGAGGAGAGAAGTGAGGAGGAAAAGTAAGGAGAAGTGAGGAGAGAAGTGAGGAGGAAAAGTAAGGAGAAGTGAGGAGGAGAGAAGACAGTTATTTTCCCCAGTTTTCCTGGTGTTCCTCCCGCCTCGTTCATTTTGATCAGCTGATCATCTTCATACATTCTGGACAATTCCAAACTTGAGATTCTTTGAAGTTAAACTAAAAAGCTTCTAGTCTTGAAGATCTTGAAGTCTGGGAGATCTTCTATCTTGATTTATGGTGGTTGAATGTCCCTAGAGAAGAAGAGAAATATTGGTCCCTTTGTGGAGTTTACTATAATGGACTGGACGCCTTGAGAGTTATATATGAGTGATAATAGAGAGTGGTATGAAGTATTGAATCATTGTAGCTCTAAAAAATTAGTAGACATCCCAGAGGAAATTACTTTTAGTTGGAAGGTAGTTAAACTTCGGGAAGCGAAAAAAAACCAGTTGGGGCAAGCTGGGAATCGAACCCAGGACCGCCCGCACCCTAAGCGAGAATCATACCACTAGACCACGTGCCCTTCTGGTTGTGAGTATAAAATTCTACATCTTTAACATATACAGATTCAGAGTCTTTTATGAATTCACTCCCATCTATTCGAAATAATGTAAATTAAGTGTTTGTGTTGGTCAGACTGTTGATCTAGTATGACGAGTGAGATTTGTGGATTTACCCGGAAACACCCGTACACCGCGCATGGTTACCCTCTAGGAATGTGCACTCACAGTTAAACCACCAAACAGCCAGCTCCGGAGCCCATCCCAAGCCCCACGCAGCTGCCCAAGAGATTCTTATTACTTAAACCACCCGTTTATCCTGCAGATAGTTTCCTATATAAAGGACGCCCCCTAATTTTACAGCCCCTTCCCCCCGCCAACGCGTATACACCGTCTCCCACCGCCCCCCATCACCACAACATGGCCCACAATTTCCCCGCCAGCGGCACGTACGGCAAACCCGGCGACGACGGCGTGGACGTGCCGGACGAAAAAGTCATTGACGAGATTTTCCAGGAAAAAACCACCAAACACGCCGACGACGCCATTGATTATGAGGATATAGACGAATTGGCGGACGAAGACGATCTCCCCATGGAGGAAATGGGCGACGACGACGAGCCGCTTTTGGAAGCCCCCGGAACCGGAACCGGAACCGGGACAGGCCAAGGGCTCCTGGTCCCCGAAGAAAACGATCTCCAGGAAGATGCAGATAATGAGTTCGATGCTCTTTTCGGAGGCGATGAAAATGGGCTAGACTACGCCCACGACGAAGCGCCAGGGGCGTCGCAGATCCACCAGGATACAGGAGTGGATATGCTCCACATGAGCAATTCGTTGGGGTTTGAGGATGACGGGCTTACGGATCTAGGGCTCGGGTTCGAGGATGAGGAGGCCCATTTCCCTGCGGCGGCCCCGAAACCCCCCACCAAGAGACGAAGCGCCGAGGAAATCGCCTCTCGCAAGACGAAGCTACGAAAGATCGTGAAACGCTTGGAAATCCAGCACAAGGCCAGGATGATGGCGAAATATTACCCTTCGTACTCGCCCTACAAGCCGTTCAACTTCCACACGATGTCGGTGGCCGAGTCCAAGTTCTACGCCTACAAGGTGCCGAGCATAGCGACGAAACTGCACGTGAAGCCGCTTGTTCCGCTTAAAATCAGCTTGGAAATGGAGCCCGACCAGCGCAAAGCCTTCAAGTCGCAGAAGAACAATGTGGTGGAGATCCCGTGGCCGAGCGTGACGGAGATTACTCAGGAGGATATGAACTTCATCTCGGAGTTGGGCTCCAATGGCGATAATCTCGTGAAGGTGCAGGTGCTTCCGTTCATGAAGCTGGACGGAGACGGTAACGACAAGTTCAGCGATTTCAGCAAGGACCTTATCTTGGCCACAGCCGATTGGAACGACGACGACGTCATCAGTGCCGGAGAAAGCGACGAAAGCGACGGCGAAAAAGCCATGGACATAACGGAGAAGTTCGAGCCCGATGAAATCGCCTACGATGACGAAAACATCTTCAATGGCCAAATCTCTGCCGATAAGTTCGAGCTCAACATGAACGACCCCAACCTCCTTTTCGTTCCAGACCTCAAGAAGTCCGAACCCTCCAAGTCTAAGGCCATTGTTCCCAGCGACAACAAGTTGCTCCAGATGAAGTTCAACATCTCCAACGATGCGTCCTATGATGTGCTCAAGAACAACTACAACACCAAGGTCCGCAGTCAGTTGAGTAACTTGAACATTGAGCATGCAGCTCCGGCATTAAGGCTTCAGACTCCTTACTACAAGATCAAGTTGTCGAAGAACGAGGCGCGTGCGTTCCACCGGCCGCGGTTCCAGGTCATCCAGGGCTCGCTTATCTGTTTTTCCAAGCTTAAGCAGAGGAAAAAGAAGAAGGACCGGGGGAAGACGTCGCAGGAGATTTTCTCCCGGACGTCCGATTTGACTTCGGTGGATACGGGCACCATCATAGCCATGGAGTACTCGGAGGAGAACCCCGGAATCTTGTCTAATTTCGGAATGGGCAGCAAATTAATCAATTACTACCGAAAGGAGAAGGACGACGATAATACGCGGCCCAAGGCGCCTCTAGGCGAAACCCACGTGTTGGGGGTGGAAGACCGGTCGCCGTTCTGGAACTTTGGCCACGTGGCCAAGGGAGATTTCGTTCCTACGCTCTACAACAATATGATCCGGGCGCCCATCTTCAAGCAGGAGCAGAAATCCACGGATTTCTTGCTTCTCCGGTCACAGGGCTGCGGCAGCCACCAGAAATACTACTTGAGGCCCGTGGACCAGCTTTTCTCCGTGGGAAATATCTTCCCTGCAGTGGAAGTGCCGGCGCCACACTCGCGGAAGGTGACCAACACGTCCAAAAACCGGTTGAAGATGATTGTGTTTCGGACCATGAACAAAAACAACACTGGCCGTTTATCGGTCAAGGACATCTCGCTGCATTTCCCCGACCAGAACGATATGCAGAACAGACAACGGTTGAAGGAGTTTATGGAGTACCAGAGACAGGGCGAGGACCAAGGGTTCTGGAAAATCAAGGGCGTGGATAATGTCCCCACGGAAGAGGAGGTCAAGGCCATGATCACGCCCGAAGACGCCACGTTGCTCGACTGTATGCAGCACGGGCAGCAGGTGTTGGACGATGTGGACTCGCTTTTCAACGACGACAGGCGAGGCGTGGAGTTTAAGAAAGATAAGAAGGAAATGGCGGATGTGGACGAAGAAAGACGGCTTTTGGAGAAGAAACGCCGCGAGAAGGAAACGGATATCGACGAGACCATCGACGAGGGTCTAGCGCCATGGAGTGCCTCGCGAAGTTTCATCATCTCCAACCAAACCAAGGCCATGCTTCAGTTGAACGGAGAAGGAGACCCCTCGGGAATCGGGCTCGGGTTTTCGTTTCTCCGGGCCACTCAGAAACACGGCTTCAAACCGTTGGTGCCTCCGCCAAAAGATACCGTGCCCAAAAACACCACGGCGTCGTACCAGCAGAAACTCTACGAGAACGAGATCTCTCGCATTTGGTACGGGCAAAGAAGCTCGTTGACGGTCAACGATACCGAGGGCCACAAACTCCAGGATATTTACCGGGAGTACAAGCCCGTGGACCACACCAAGTACATGAAGCAGAAGATGGAAAAAGAGCGGGAGGAGAAGCTCAAGGGAGAAGATCCTCAGGCCGCCCACCAGAACGTGCTCAAGATCACGCGGCTCGTGCGGGACGAAAACAACATTGTGCAGAGAAGAGTGGAGTATCTCCAGGATCCACGGTTGATCAAGGCGTACATCAAGCGCAAGAAGCAGATCGAGGGCGACAAGATGTCCATGGCGGATGTCAACGATATCATCCCCACCAACGACGCGGAGATGAATAAGATCCGGAGAAAGGCGTTGGAGGAGAAGATCGCCAACCTCCAGAAACGTGCCAAGCTCAGCAAAGGCAGAAGACCCCCGAAGGACCCGTTGCATCTTGCGGCTGCTGCTGGAGGCACCATCATCGATGCCAATACGGTGATGTTACCGGATGGATCGTTTGCGTTCGGAGGCAAGGGTATTGGCAAGGGCAAGAGCAAGACGCGGCGGTGCAAGTCGTGTGGAGCGTTTGGGCATATCCGGACCAACAAGGCGTGTCCGTTGTACAATGCCACCAAGGGAGGCACGATCCAGATCCCGCAGGAGCAGAAGGACATTATACTTCTGTCGGTGAAGGAGCGTCCGGAGGGCTTGGATTTCGGCGGAGATACTCCGGTGCCAAGCGGCAGTCCTCAGTGAGAGGATCTGGAATGAGATCAAAAAAGCAGAGAAGGGATCAAGAACCAGAGAAGAGAAGAGGTCTGGAGACTAAGATCTAGAGAATAAGATCTGGAAAGCCAGAGAAAGGGCTCTAGAACATACCAGAGAGCGGGCTCTAGAACATACTAGAGAACGATTCAAAGAAGGGATCTAGAACGAGATCTAGATAACCAGAAAACGACCAATAGAGAACATTTAGTATTCTGCACTACAAAGTGGTCAGTGCAGCAGTAGTGGAACAGAGAACCAGTCAAGATGGACACTTGTAGACAGAAATGTATGGAGTAGTCTTGGACAATAGGTAGCTAGAGGAGACAGAAATGTTGACTGGTTTTTTGGGGAAAAAAAACTGATATTATGGTGGTGATCCTGCACATAACACATTGATAACCAAGTATAGAAAAAAGTGTTGAACTTAAACCACTTAAACCCCTGGTTAAGTTCAACCCCTGATTTAAGTTCAACCCCTGGTTTAAGTTCAACCCCTGGTTTAAGTTCATAAGCTGGAACTATTACAATATTGGTTTCTAACCCTCTAGTCAACATGGCCCGTCGTTGCCACGTCAGTTATTTGTATTCTGGCTAGGAATTGGTTAATTCCTCTTCTTAAATGAGCTGAATCGTTACCCGTAAAACCCTATGAGCGGAACCTCCTTCTTATACAGTCCAGTGGCTTTCGAAGGCTCTCGATGGATCCCGATGGCTCCTGCTTGTAGAAGACCGAGTCCTGTTTGTTGCGCGTTTATATAAACGCGGTCATAATCTGGCACGTGAGTCTCATTGGCTTCCAATAACTTTGGTAATTTGGAACTTCCGTAGTCATTTCTTTGCTTGTATTATTGTTTCTGGTTTATTTGATCTAGGCATCCTTTATATAATCTTGGAATCTTATTCCTTATCACAAGCTGAGCTGAAGGGATTTCCCACCTTATATCCAAATGACTGAGATCCGACGGAGCCACAGTTCGAGGAAGAAAAATGTATAATTGCGCTGTAAAAAAAACTGGGGGAGATCGCCTATTTATATACCGCGAAAACAGGCGGTTTTGTGGCAGCACAAATGTGAAACGCGCGGGGGGTGCGAATATAAATTGCAGCCAAATCCGCTTCTCAATACTTCCACCCTTTTTTTCAACTCCCTCTTTTTTCACCCCCCTCTTTTTTCAACACGACCCGGCAGCTTATATTCCTCATGTGTGATTCTATCAGAGGCTGTCATTGGCCGGTGATAACTCCCTCCTCGGAGTTATTGCCCCTTCGTGCCGACTCTGCGTGAGGGAATATTATCAGAGATCATTCCTTGGTTCCAGATACTCCACTGGTCGGCTTTATATCCAAGAATGGTTAATACCTCCGTGTTTCATCTGTATCTCCGCATTCTGAACTGAGAAGTACATTCTCCTCTTCTTGAGTTTCAGTATCCTGTACATATGAGACGTGCGAGTCTCATATGTTCAACACTGTTTCTGGACATACTTATATGCAGACACGTTGGTATGCAGTACATCGGAGTGAACAGGCCGGCTTTTTTCATGGAATACCATAACCGGGTGTTCAATGAGCGGTCCAGGATCCTCTTTGTTTTGTTGCAGATGTCATTGAAAAAAACCACTCCGTGGAATTTGAACCAACAGCAACTGCGTGTTGAACCAGAACAGAATTTGGAAGAACTCAATCATTGAAATCAACAGGGCCAACAGCTTGGTGAACAGCTCGAAGGTTATTACTAGACACGGCACATTTCATTGGTAAGTTAAGAATACCGTTCAAAAGATTCTGGCCAAATTTCACCGGATTCTATCGGGTGGGGGGCTAGAAAAGTAAGGGTTTCTCGTTGATTGGTCTGTTCCTGCACACAGTGCCCACAAACAAGGAACCATGCCCATAAAACCCATTTTGTAGCCAATCTCAAATCTAATCAATTGCCCATAATGACAAACTTTAATAGATCCGTTTAGGACTTTTATAATTTTCTTAGACTTCTTGGTCCGGTATATAAGCTTCTTCCTGACTATAAACTAGCTAAGAGTCTGGAAAGAAAACCAAAATCACTGTGAGTGTGTCTTGCAATTGAAGAATTATAGAATCGTTTTTGAACTGTAGTGGAATTGGGAATTGGGAGTTATTTGTGTTGAACGTATGTCCAGATAAAACACGACTTGGTCTTCTATATGCAGGAGCACTCGGGATCCTTCGGGAGCCTTCGGGAGCCACTGGACTATATAAGAAGGAGGTCCCGCTTATATATTTTCACGGATAACGGGGTAACGAGTCAGTTGAACTTAAACCAAGGAGAGAACTGCTTGCATCCATTGGGCCTCGGGGGCCGTGAAAATCTCCGACCCTGATGGATCCGTCCTCAAGACCTTGGCTTCAAAGTGTTTTTTTTCTTTTTTTTTATTTTCCAGTGAAACCCCCCTTTGCGCCCGTGGTCTCCATACCTTCGTGGAAAGTACCTGTGATTTTGGCTGCTGGATGCTTAGAGATTGTGGAATAAGTTCTCACTTCATCTCCAAACCAAATAAAATACTGCGAAATGTATGGAATTCCTGTACTTGCCACAATTTGTGAATCTTCAAATAGGAGTTAAAAATCGAAAAGAAGATGGAATTGATTTTTTTTACCAAAAATGTTTTGGTCTATTTTGTTACCATCAATACCCGAAATTCTATTGATAACCAGGTATTTTTGTAGGAGTTGAACTTGGCACGTCTGTTCAAAGTGAAGTCCAAGTGGGGGCTCAAGTGGAAGTCAAAGGGATTTTTTGGAGATTTTGAAAAGATCTTTTGGCGGATACTTAATCGGGTGTAAAAATGATGATTCTCCTAACAACTACTAAACTAGCCACTGATAATTCAATCCAACCATTTTGGCGGAGAAAACATCTCTGGGCCAGTAAGCAGCCTCACCCGGACAAGAATCGGTCGAGATGGACGCTGCTTCCACGACATCCAGTGCCACCATGGAATCAATGATCCTTAGGCATAGGAGCGTATCCACATTGTCGACCTCAATCTCAACCCATCCGACATCACCACAAAGTTCAAAAGTCTTTTCCCAAATTCAATAGTCTTCTTTCAAATTCAATAGTCTTTTCCCAAATTCAATAGACTTCTCCCAAATTCAATAGTCTTTCCCAAATTCAATAGACTTCTCCCAAAGTTCAAGAGTCTTTTCCCAAATTCAAAAGACTTCTCCCAAATTCAATAGTCTTTTCCCAAATTCAATAGTCTTGTATTCCTTTCTTTAATACAAAACCTTTCTGAATTGAGATTGAATTCTGTTAAAGATGTGTTGTGGTGTTAAATGGGAATAGATTTCTTAGTTCAAGAGGGCTAACACTAAAGAATGCTAAATCACCCACAAAAGTCAATCCTGGTAAACCCACAATCACTGAAGACACACTGACGGTACACTATGTAGTGTATGAGACACTGTAGCGAAATGAGGGGCGGGTGATGGAAATAATGATAAAGGGAGGGGGAGAAAAAAGGAGGGAAAAACGAGGGGGGAAACCTGCTTTTATATATTCCGTTGGTTGCAATTTGGTGCGGGGGTTTCGCAAGGTGCATATCGGGTGGCGACATGCGCGCGCATTGGCTGCAATTACAAAACAATATATAAGGACGCGAATCCCCATAGTATTCTAAGATTTCTGAAATTTCTAATCTTTCCTTTTCCTTTCCCGAAAGTGAAGTTAACATGAGTGGTTACCGTCGATTGAATAGTCTGGACCCCAAGCTTAATCATGGAATTGTCCGAATCCTTAAATTCAAGACGACTAACACCTTCTAGGGGTTCCGTCGGTAAAACTTGATAAATTGTTCAAGTTAATACCGTCGTCGGTACAACGGCTTAGAATAAGCGACGTTCTTGTGAGCCAAATCATTGGGTTCAAACTGAACGATTTGGGTTCCACACGCTTTCCAGATGCAAATTTGAAATTTGAAATTAAAACAACGAACGTGAAAACACCCTGGATCAAACCAATGGAAAACCCGTCGTATGGTGCGTTCAGAGCTAGCTCTAGAACGGTTCTTGGATAAAAACGGCAAAGACTCCGCCGTTCGCATCCCTAATTTCAGAGTCCTCACCAAAACCATGGCCCAAAGCATTTAGATGAGCTTGGTAGAGGATAAGAACAGGGAAAATGTCGAGGAGAATTTTGTTGTTCGGAGAGACCCTCAACAGAGTGACAATGAGGTTTTAAAAGGAACCCCCACAAAATGAAACGGTTCCAGGGAAACTTATCAATTGCTACGACGCACACCGGGAGACTTCATTAAAATCCCGAGCTTTGCAGTGATCTTCACCATATTTATGGAAATGACCCCTATTATATGCTATGTTTTCCCGGAAGTCACTCCTTCCACATGTGTGCTTCCGTCACTCCTACCAAGAATCCGGCAATTTTTTTTAACTAGTCAACTATTTCTTGGAGCCACCCAAGTTTCAAAACCAACCCAAGTTTCAGGACCAACTTAAACCTCGTGATCGACCATTGGATACCCCGACTGCTCTAACTCTAGGCTCTGGATAAACTACTTGCCTTGGGAATGTTTGCATTTGCTACGGCCGTGTTTTCGCCCTAGACCGCATGGGTGTTGATTTTGCCCTTTTTGGACGAGGACAACTTGACCTAGAGCTTCTTCTTGCCACGTGACTACGCCATCAAGTAGCCCATCCTCCTTCTCTGCTGGAGGTTCCGGCTTCAATTTGAACTCATGCAGCTGGAATTCGCCAACAAGGAATCGGGCCTGACATCCTTCCACAATCACCTCTGCAAGAGCCTCCGAGTCTTTGACATCACCTCTGCAAGAGCTCCGAGTTTTGGGTGGCTTTCGAGAGGTTTATGAAACACCGAAACGAGAAACGAGATGTGCATACCTCATAACATTTCCAAGTGGCCCATACCATGGTCATCGAAGTTGCTCAGAGCTCCATGGAACAGTCTAAGAAGCTCCAAGGAAGGAGATCTCTGAGGACAGCAGACAGTACACCCTAAGAATGTCCCAGGGTGGTGTGACAGTGACCACTAAGTTGACCAGGTTCCAATAGTACACCCTAAGAATGTTCAAGAGGTACAATGCATGTTGAGACAGCATATAGACATAGTGGTATGTGGAGATGATTCCAAGTGGACTATTTCGGACGATTTACTGGTGTGCTTAAGAAGGGATTAACAAAGCAACACCATCAAGGACTTGGATCCTGAACCTCACAGGACGATGAACTTCTGATAGAAGGCGTTATATCTGAGGGGAGTGCTGGACGTGAAAGACCGGTTGTTATATCTGAGGGGAGTGCTGGACGTGAGTATGCAGTCCATCGCCGTCCTCGTTTCTTCAACTTGAGATCCACCTCCATGGTGATCCAGTCTCAAGGGAGGTAATTTTCACGACATATGAAATTGGTGAAGGATTGGCATTCACAATGGAATAGACGAGCTTAGCGGAATTTTGCAGAGTCTTTTGCAGAGTCTTTTTCTGTGGTGTACCGGAAGACGTTTTGGGGATTTCTAAATATAGATTGGTTTTTCATTGAGGGTTCATTCTTGGACGGATCTAGATCGTTTCTGGCGTCTATGAACCTTAATCTTTGGGAATTCTGTATCGCGATTTTCTCGATTATTTTCATGTGAATCAAGACTTTGTTTCATTGCCAAGACGGTAGATCACTTTTCTGGATCGCCTTTAATCTTTAATGGTGGCGATCAGGTGATCCTTTGAAATGGTCCGATTCCAGGCGTGCAGAAGTGCACTTTGGCAGAGTACAGGGCAGAGTACAGGGCAGGGTACAGGGCAGGGTACAGGACGGAATGAGACAGGGTACAGTTAGGGGAGTATGGAACTCTGGGAATGAACAGGATGGCGTGGAGAAGGGGTGGAGGAGGTGTAGGAGACGAGAGGCGTGCATATGGGCATAGCAGCAGGACCAGGGGGCACGGGCGCGGCGTGCATACAAGTCCCCGGCTGAGTGCGTCTAGAAGGCCACGAGCTCCGAGGGTTGGCGGCAAGTATTCGAGGGCTCGGGTGCTTGAGCGCGGGCGAGACTTCCGGGGTGGTGGCGCATGCGTTGGCGAGGAAAAGAAACAAGCCAGGCACGCGGCCGCGCACAATGGGATCGAGCCCAGTCGTCTCGCTTGTTATGTACCGGACAGGGCTGGACAATGGACAGACAAAGGACAGACAAAGGACAGACAAAGGACAGACAATGGACAGAAAAAGGACAGACAATGGACAGAAAAAGGACAGAAAAAGGACAGAAAAAGTGGACAGAAAAAGTGGACAGACAAAAACAGACAGAAGTGAACATTAGATAAACAGAGTAGACAGAAGTAGACAATAATAAACAATTGTAGACAGACAGAGACGACAGGAGACTCAGAGAAGACATTAGACAGAGAAGACATTAGATAGAGTAGACAGAATTAGACAGAATTAGACAGAGAAGCCAAAATTAGACAGATTAGACAGCATGAGTAGACACAGCCCGAACACAAGATCGACTTTCAGGGGAAAAAAGAAAATCTGATTTGAAATAGAACGCTAATCTTTTCCAAACATCCATGTTGCTTTTTCGCCGAAGATTAATTTAGAAGCGCCTGTATGCAGTCCGCGCCATTCTCAACTATAATTAAATCTCCAGAACAACGCTAAAAATAGGCGCGGCGACAACATGCGTCTTCAAACCAGACGGTCACGTGACGCAGACGGTGCCCCTAACCCAGGCCCCTAACCACCGCAAAGTTAATCTGGACAGACAGAGGACAGAAAACGAGGCTTAATAGAAACCGGCGTTGCTTTTTTCTCCTTTTGGTGACTAAAATTTGGCTCGGGTGTTTTGGACTGTTCTAGGCTGTTTCAGGCTGGTTCAGGATGGTTCAGGATGGTTCAGGATGGTTCGGGCTGTTTCAGAATGGGTGGGGCGCTATTGTTGAGCATGCATCGCGGAGCTGCGCGAAAGCTGCGCGAAAGCTGCGCGGATCTGCGCACAGATGCGCGGAATGTGTTGCAAAGCCGGAACTGATCCTCGATTCCGAAAATAGAAACCCGCAAAGATGCAGCCATTCCACGCATATAAAAGGCGGGCTCCTCCCCCTCCCCCTTCTTGCTTATCTGTTTTTTATTCATCAGCCTAATATTCCACAATGAGATCCGCTACCATCGCTACTATTCTTGCTTCCGCCGCCTGTGTTGCCGCCACCACCCCCCAAGCATGGAACAACTCCTCGCCCGCCGAGCAGATCACCGTCACTGACTGGGTCACCTACTGCCCTGCCTCGACCACGATCACCCTCACCACCTGTACTCAGGACATGTGTGCTCCTCACACCGTGACTGTCGATGAGCCAACCACTCTTACCGTCACCGGCAAGTGTATTGTGCCTGCCAACGAGGGCCCAGCCGCCCTTACCTCGGCTTCTTACCCTACCGGTAATGCCAGCAACGGAAGTGCTCCTGCTACTATCACCACCGACGTCACCGTCACTGACTGGGTCACCTACTGCCCTGCCTCCACCACCGTCACCATCACCACCTGTACTCAGGACAAGTGTGCTCCTCACACCGTGACGGTCACCGAGCCAACCACTCTTACTGTTCCTGGTAAGTGTATTGTGCCAACCACCATTGTTGAGTCCGCTCATCCTGCTGCTTCAACGCCTGCTGCTCCTGCCAAGACTACTCCTGCAGCTGCTCCTGCCAGAAGCACTCCTGCTTCTTCTTCGTCTTCCGTTGCCGCAAGTGTGACTAGTGCCGACAACGCTGGTAACTCTTTGAACGTTGCCGCTGTGGCTGGTATTATTGGTGCCGCCGCTTTGTTGCTTTAGAGATACTACATGGACTCTGACACTTGACGTTTTTAAAATAATTTGAACTAAGCTTTTTTATTTTTACTTGTATTCTTACTTGTAGATTTTTCTGTAAAACACAATTTGCCTCCTGTCGTGTGTTTCGCCTCGGTATGGTTTGACGATTGCAAATCGCGGTTGCACTGCCATCCTGCACCCAAGGTGCATGCGGCTGCATACAAAGAACCCCTTCCAAATACACCTAAACAACACACACCTACCGATCCCTTATTTTTTCACCGTCATCGTCCAGTGGTATGTTCATATGCAGGTAAGAGACTATGATTGATTTCTTCAAAAAAGAAAAAAAAGTGGAAACTGGGGAGAAAAGTTAACTTGAATCAATGACATCCTGCATACAACACATTTCTGGAAGTCTCAAGAAATTACCGTTCGTTATACCGTTATTAAGAGGCCCTTTGCTCTACATGGAGAGGCTGAAAGGTCCTTTTGGAGATCTGATGATTTAAGGTCCAAAAATTGAAACATCCATGTAGAAGTGCTTATATGCAGGTCTTTCCAGATTAGGAAATTACTCAGTGTTTCTCTTCTTTCCGTAACCAAAATTGAGCTTTTTCAATAACCTGAAAACCGTAATAGTCTTTAAAGTCAACAATGACCGTCAAATGTCATTGGATCCTGTACATTAGTAAATGTCCTGCATGCAGTCCGGCTTGAACTACCACGGGGACGTTCTCCGTAGTAATATCGGGAATTTGATGCAAGAAGTGCCTGCAGAAATCTTGGCACATTCCATGACGTGACTGTAAAACTGCGTTTCTAAAACTTTAATTTTAAAGTGCCATTGTTTGGACCCGACAATGTGTGGGTTATATGCAGGATGATCAAAATACTCTAATTTTTCCCACAAATTCAACTCTCTAGACGATAATTCGACGAAAGTGTTCCATTTCCGTCATTTTAGACAGTACAGAATGCAGACGGATGGATTGTCCAAAAAAATCTTTTAGTCTTGAAAAGTGTCTAATTACACAAATTTACATTTTATTGGACAGAAAATGATGGATTGGCCAAATTCATAAATAACGAAATAAGCCATGGAAAGTTAATTCCTACCGGACAAGACCTATGTACAGGTACCATACGATCTATTTTTGTCTTCCTGTACACCGTGCACTACATACTACTGCACCAGTGCTCGCAACCATCTGAGCTTGTCGACAGAAGATTAAGAGTAGACAAAGAGTAGACAAAGAGTAGACAAAGAGTAGACAAAGAGTAGACAAAGAGTAGACAAAGAGTAGACAGAAGACAAAGACTAGACAAAAGACAGAGCAAGACACTAGACAGTCACCCAGAATTTCTTTACGCTCCTAGAAAGTCGCAGCAAATTCACTAATCAGGTCCCATCATGTCTATTGTGATTAATGGCCGAATAGGAATTTAGGGAAATCTGAGCTTTTTCTTGGACCGTACTGCATATAACACATTTTTTGTACAGAATGGATTTTCTTATATAGGATTACCGAAAAGTGATTTTCTTATTCGTGCATTTACCGTCTTTACCACCGCTTTTCTTATTAGTAAGACTTGACGAATTTAGTGGATTAAAGAATCTGTATTTATGTGCAGGACACCCTTTTATATGAGTGGTTGACCATGTTGAAGAAAACACATTTCCCAAAAATCTTTAGTTAGTATTGGAGATTGGTATTTTGACTGTTTGGAATAATTAAATTGACATTTTCGGGTGTGGTGGGTAAATTATATAAATTGAGCCGCGCACGACTCTAAATAACGATCATTACAGCAGTATGAAAGCTTCTATATCTATTCAGGAATTGTAAAGGATGCCAAAGAATAGTATGGGCCCATTTATTACATTAGGAGATCAGAAACCAGGGAGTCGTGCGCGGCCCAAAAGTATACGAAATCAGTAATTTTTTCAAAAAAAAAAACGGCTCTGTTCATATTCCTATATAGAAATAAAGCTAGATCATTTCTCAAGAGCCTCGGGCCAACATTTAAGACGTTCCTGCATCAAATCAAAAGAGGAACCTTATAAATGTCCACCGGAGTGCATCCAAGCAGAAGGTCCGCAACAAGCCGGATCGGGGTGAAGGCCAAAATCTTTCCATTCACCTTTTTTTCATTTTCAAAATTATCTCCGTTTTCATCTTCAAAATCATCTCCATTTCCAGTTTCAAAATCATCTCCATTTTCGGGGCCTGGGCCGGGGCAAGCGAAAAATTCATGGTTGGTGATTTTATCGGTTTTCATCAAATTCAAGCCTCGACGCCTCGTTTTCAAGGCCAAAACCTTACCGTTTCGAGTCAATTTTAAGTCAATTTTAAGTCAATTTCGAGTCAATTTCGAGTCAATTTCGAGTCAATTTCAAGTCCAAGACTCCATTTTGAGTCAATTTTGAATCAATTCCAAGTCCAAGACTCCATTTCGAGTCAATTTCGAGTCAATTTCGAGTCAATTTTGAATCAATTCCAAGTCCAAGACTTCTTTTGAAAGCAGTCCTACTTAATAGTAGAGCAAGGGGATCATCATATGGTTGTATAGAGGGTAGTAATACTGTAGAGTACACAGTAGGTATATTAGTATCGAGTGGAAGTAATAAATAGTAGTATGGAAATTGCGATACTCACCTCATAAACACCATTATTTTTTTTTTATTTTTTGAATTCACAATTCTGGTAAAGGAAATTTTGATGACAGTCTCATTTTGCAGTCTCATTTCGCAGTCTCATTATGCAGTCTCATTTCACAGTCCAACTGACACTGACATTCGCACTTCCAACTCATTCTATTCTTTTCCATTTCTCTTCATTTCTCTTCATTTCTCTTCATTTCATTCTCTCATCTTTTCTTGATTGGATCAACTAATCATTGGATTCATACTCATGTCTAGGAAATGCCGGCATGTCAGAGGAAATGTCACTTGGAGATGACTTGGCGGGATCCACCACGTATCTACCCAAAATCTTACCCTGCTCCATTAACTCTGAGTCAATTTCGACTCATTTTGAGTCAATTTTCCCACACACTCCGTGGGTGGAAACAATTTTCCGGCTTTAATCAAAAATTTTGGCTTCTTCGATGGTTTTTGCATTGAGATGTAAAAATTCCTGGTTGACCAACGCAAAAAATGACAATTTGCTGATTGTTGAAGATCGTGGAGGAAACACTGGAAACGAGGAAAGCGAAGATCACCGTGAGTTTCATCTAAAATTGGAGATTTTGAAATTTTGAAATTGAGATTTGAGTAAAGCAGAACCTTTTTTGAGAAGAAAAGTGCCTTTTTGAGTAGAAAAACACCTTTTTTGAGTAGAAAACACCTTTTTTGAGTAGAAAAACACCTTTTTTGATGGAAATGGCGGATCTTCTACCTTGGGAAACCCCATTTAACCTTGGACTTGTTCCATAGAATGATCACTCACGTTCCATTTTCTGCCGTTCCCCTTGAAAAAACCCACATTTATTGCTAAGAAGCGATTACCTAATCAAGACATATCCCCATATGCTAATAACCGATTACCTAATCGGGCCATGCCACATTTTGACGGCTTCTTGAAGAGGGGTATTTTTAATTTTATATGGGAACAATGGGTGCGAAAAATGCGAAAAATGCGAAAAATGCAATGTCTTTTATAGAATGCGGGTCCTGCACATAGTGCCGCTCGAGTCATCAAAATAACCCACCAATTTCCGCCATTTTCCGCCATTTTCCGCAAATTCCAAGCTCTAATGTCCGACAAACAAAGAGGTGTCCACTTTTTTCATGCAAATTCTTTAATTTTCGGGAACCTTTTATAAAAAACTTTTAGTTGAAATCTTCTGTTTTCGTAGGAATTGTGCTTATCTGCAGGACACTTCATAAATGAGTGCTTGACCATGATAAAAGAATAGATAAATACTCTAGCTAGTATTGGAGATTGCTACTTTGATTGGGTGAAATAATGAAATTGTCATTTACGGGTGTAGTGGAGTAGAATATAAATTGAGCCGCGCACGACCCAAGATAACGGGCACTACAACAATAAGATAACGTAAGCTTTCATAGAGTCATACTTTATTTATATCAGGGATTAATACGTGCCTCTTTCTGTGAGTTTCGATGAGAAATTCAAGGGTCGTGCGCGACCCAAAAAATACCAAATGGTTTAAAAAAAAACGGGTCTGTTCATAAAATTCAAGCTATAACAGTTCCTAAGGGCTTTTAGCCAGTAAAGGAAAGATTTCTTTGCATCTATCAGGCACACCTGCATTAATACAAAATAGGAACCTTATAAATGTCCACGGGAGTGCATCCAGGCTGGACGTCTGCATCGAACAGAATCCGGGTGAACATTGGAATCCCGGAATTGGTATTATTTGCAACGCCCCGGCAAGCGTAGAAATCCTGGTTGGTGATTTTATTGTCATCATCAACTTCAAACATCATAGGCTCATTCTCAAGGCCAAACCCGAACCATTTCGAGTCCACTTCTCCCACGAATTTCATGGAATGAACAGGCCCAGTAGAAGCAACCCCATATTTAAAGTCAAAAATCTCGGCCTGGTACTTGCCCCCGTAGCCCAACACACTGTAGCTCTCATTGATGTACAATGCATTGAGACTTACAAATTGCAGGTCCACCAAGGCGGCAAAAATGATTTGCTCAGGGTCAACGACAATAGCAGTAACGCTAGAAACAAGTAAGGCGGCGATCACGGAAAATTTCATCTTGAGCTTTTGGAGTTGGAGTAAAGTCGACGGTTTGGAGTAGACTTTTTGGAGTAGACGTTTGGAGTACAGAACTAGCTCTTTTTGGACTGGGAATGGCAGCTTTTATACCTGGAGTTTCCCCACTAAACCGCTGCCTGTTCCAACGAACGGTCACCCACGTTTCTTTGCTGCCAGTTTCTCTGCTGCCAGTTCCTTTGCCGCCAGTTTCTTTGCCGCCAGCTCCTTTGCCGCCAGCTCCTTTGCTGCCAGTTTCTTTGCTGCCAGTTTCTTTGCTGCCAGTTTCTTTGCTGCCAGTTCCTTTGCCGCCAGCTCCTTTGCTGCTAGTCCAATTTCTGCCGTTGCAATTGCCGCCCTTTGGAATTCCACATTTGTTGCTGATAAGGGATAAGGGATGACCTAATCAGGCCATGCGTTCGTTGCTGATAAGGAATTACCCAATCGGGCGATGCCTCTAATTTGCTGATAACGAGATTAGCCAATCAGGAGAAGCCCACGTTTTTTTTTTTTCAAACGGCTGCCTGAAGGGGTGTATTTTTGAATTTTACATGGACCAATGAGTTGCTGCGAACAAAAGAACAATGGGAAAAAATGGGAAAAATGGGTGCGAACAATGGGTGCGAACAATGGAACAGTGCGACTGAGAAACGAGTTTTACAATCTTAAGGCTGGTCCTGCACATAGCGCGGCCTCGAGTCATCATTTTAATTTTCCTCTTCCCCCCTCCCCCCCCAATTTCCCAATTTCCAACGTTTTCTCCTCCGAGAAAACAATGTCCCCACTTTTCGTTAGATCCTCAGAGTTTCGAGAAATTTTTATATTTAATTTTAGGTAAATAACTTCTGTTTTAGTATCGATTGGATTGATTTCCGTAAGTTTCCAGCCTCTAACTATGAATTTTTTTTATTTAATAGTAGTCCTGGAATATCAATAAACCATTTTAAAATGACCGAAATGGTTTGTTTGAAACTGGAACTGGGAAACGTGGGGTAAATTTATCTGAAATGCACTGCATGATCGTGTCCTGCATATAGGCATGTCACTGAATCTGGCTTCTTTCAGTCCATTGTCAATGAAAACCTTCGACAAAGCCTCGACTAAATTTGGTGAAAAATGAGCTTTTTACAGATAAGCAACGATTGGGACTTTTCTTAAATTTCCAGCTCGGCTCTGGCGAATGGAATCTTGGATTGTCTAGAAAAGTCTACTGAAGTCCACGAATCTTGGGAAAATCTGCGTATAAAGTCACCGGGTCATGCCATTTAATTTGACGTAAATTTAGGCACCTTAGCATACAATGCACCATTGCCTAAACGGGCAAGCGAGCAATTAAGAAATGTCTAATTGGACAGATAAGAAATAAGACAGAGACAGAAATTATTAGATAAGTGAGCAAGACAATGTGCAGAGCAAGAGGTAACACACGGGACTGAGACAATAGACAAATTGCTGGACAGATCGAGAGTCGAGACAAGTGAATAGAGAAGACTAGACAGAAGACTAGACTAAGACTAGACAGAAGACTAGACAGAAGAGACAGAGGACAACATACAGAAGACTAGACAGAAGACATAAGACAGTAGACAGAAGACAAAGGACAGAAGACTAGACAGAAGACATAAGACAGTAGACACTAGACAGAAGACTAGACACTAGACACTAGACACTAGACAGAAGACTAGACACAAGACAGAAAACAGAAGACAGGAAACAATGGTCAGAAGACAGAAGACAAAAGACACAAGACACTAGACAGAAGACAAAGGACAGAAGACTAGACAGAAGACTAGCAAGTAGACACTAGACACTAGACACTAGACACTAGACACTAGACAGTGGACAGTAGAAAGTAGACAGTAGAAAGTAGACAGTAGACAATGGACAGTAGACAATGGACAGTAGACAGAAGACAGAAGACAAAAGACAAAAGACAGTAGACAGAAGACTAGGCAGAAGACTAGCAAGTAGACACTAGACACTAGACACTAGACACTAGACACTAGACACTAGACACTAGACACTAGACACTAGACACTAGACAATGGACAGTAGACAATGGACAGTAGACAGAAGACAGAAGACAAAAGACAAGACACAAGACACAAGATAATAGACACAAGATAATAGACACAAGATAATAGACACAAGACACTAGACACTAGACACTAGACACTAGACACTAGACACTAGACACTAGACACTAGACACTAGACACTAGACACATAAACAAATGGAATTCAAAAAACAGACTAAATGGACCACCAACAAAGTTCTCTTTGGTTTCAATTGTTCAAGGCAGTTTATTGTCCTGTTTTACCCCACACATTCATGCACCCGGATGGAGATAAGCCCTTTAATTTACAAGATATGAAAGACAAAGACAGAGACAAAGACAAGGAAAGCACGCATTCTGCAGAAGCCATTTCCAGCGCCCATTGTTCCGTCCCCACGTTTCTAACGGAAAAAGCCTCATTTTCATTGATGGTCATTGACACTTACACTTCGCACCTTTTCGCACCTTTACGCACTCTTTCGCACTCTTTCGCAGTCATGCCCCACTGACATGCACAGATATTTTTAAACGGCTGCAAAGTATAAATATCCCCATAACCCACAATTTCCATGGACACCGACAAACAAAAGGAAAAGAATCAGAAAAAGACAAACAAAAGAAAAAACAACAAACAAAAGGAAAAAGACAAACAAAAGGAAAAAGACAAAGACAGAGACAGAGACAGAGACAGAGACAGAGACAAAGACAGAGACAGAGACAGAGACACGAATAAGTAAGATATCGACGACACTGACCAATGAAACACACGCTTTATTTTCTTTTTTTTCTTTTTACAGTGGCTTTTGCAGGAGAGTACCTTGATGTGATTCTCCTCCACGCCGGATCAAAATACCAATTTGCCGGATTGGGAAGCCAGGGCAATCACGTGGTGCCCAATGCAAGCCCCGCCTTGAGGTTATACTTGAACGACGACACCAGTTTGTACGATACTGCATCCCAGAATTATGTTTACATAAATAAAGATGGATTTGTGGATTTGGGACGTCACGCCCAGTACGGGTTTTCCATTGCCGACTCCTCCGTCTCCCCCTCCGTCGCCTCCGTCTCCACTAGTTCCTCCAGGACCTCCGTCTCTTCTCGCCCCTCGTCGTTCTTGGCGTATAGAGATAATACAGGCTTTGGAGTTTTGGATAACCGCTTGGTTTTTGGGGAGAATCATCTGGAGAATTATACCAGCGTTCTTGTGTGGGTGGTCCAGACTGCCCGGCCCGAGAACCTGGGATCAAAGGCGAAGAACCTGGGATCAAAGGCGAAGAACTTGGGATCAAAGGCGGAGAACCTGGGATCAAAGGCGAAGAACCTGGGATCAAAGGCGGAGAGCTTGGGATCAAAGCCGGAAGATTTGGAGCCGAAAGGGGAGGATTTGGAGCCGAAAGGGGAGGATTTGGACTCGAATACGGTGAGTTTGGAGCCAAAAACGGAGAATTCTGAGCCAAAAACGGAGAATTTCGAGCAAAGGGAGACTAAGGAAAAGAAAAAGAAGGAGAAAAAAGAGGAGAAGAAAAAAAAGAAGGAGAAAAAAGAGGAGAAGAGGAAAAGGGGATTTGGACTCGTGGCGGTTCATCTTGAAGGGTCTTACCTGCAGTACGCGCAAATAAAAAAGGTTGGGCGTCACCCCCATGTGTTTTCCGTTGGCGGAGAAAAAGGCAAAAACGGTCTTTTCAAGTTCGACAAACACTCTTCGGCCTTACACGACCAAAACGGCCGTGGTGTATATTTGCACCCTTCGTCGGGGGAAATGGGCGTGGTTCCACTCTTAAGCCGTCACCACGCCACGCGGGGCTTCTCCATTGAAAAAGGCCTTTTGGCTTTTAACGAAAAAACAAAATGGTACTCTTGTCCTTCGAAACACGATACTTTTATTTTGTCCCATAAAAAGTGTCGTGGGGGAACCTCCATTGTGTTGAAGGTGGAATAAATGGAAAAAGGCCTGGTTTTAAACCGACGGTTTCCATTCAAATGTTTGTTTTTCTATTATTGTTGATATTTATATTTTGTTCAATTTCTACTTTGTACGATGAGAACCTGGAAGAAAAAGCGGGGCAGGTGGGAGAGTCTGTCTGGACCTTTGTATTGAGATTCTCTAAAGTCCTGCATATTAACCTCTCGTTTCCTGCATACAAACAGTTTTCCATTAATTTAGGCTCCAATACTTGAATCAGCGTGATTTTTTCTTACTATGTCAATTATTGATATTGGTCTATCGCTAAATAATACTAGGAAATTGTGAATAGTAGTAAACAGTGGAACGGTAGTAAACAGTGGAACGGTAGGAGACTTGTATGCGTCAAGTACCATGGTGCAATTCGAGTTTCCATCCAATCTGTTCATGAAAAAGCTTGTTCATGAAAATGCTTGTTATAGAAATCACGTTTTTCAGAAAACATTTTTTGGGGTTACTTTGGTTTCTAAAATATGGGACCAAAATTGTAAGCCAGAAATCGTAGAAATCCTAATTAAAACAGTTCAACAGTTCTGTTAAGCTAACCAGAAATCTGCCTGTAATAATAAAAGAACTAGACCTAAAAAAGCAAACACACTAAAAGTCATACTTAAAAAAAACCAGTTCTTCTGTTTGGACTTGAAAAAAGAAATTCACTAAAGCCATAAAATCAAGTTTCTTATCTGTGGCAATGCCATCAAAGTCTTAGGGTTTCCCCATCCACAAGGTTCAAGAGCTCAAAGAGCGATTTCGGCGAAAACGGTTTGCGGTACTTGCGGCTTATGGGATTGTAGAATGAGACCGACGACAGGAGTGTGAAGTGGGACGAGCTCACGTGGTCTGGGTCCAACATGTTCCAGAACGACTTGACAAACTTCAAGTTGAGGTAAAGCTTGACCTGCTCCGAAGGCAAGTAATAGATCACTGTATAAATGAGTGCAGGTAAGAGCACACAAGCTAATGAGGGATTTTTGGATCCGGACTATCAGCTGTAGCTTAGCATGTGGAGTCTCCAGAGTGGAAAAGCCGGAATAACCATCAACTAAAAGGATGTCAAATGGGGCGAAGGTGTGGTGGACGGTAGCATCAAGTTCATTTGCATCAACAGTGGAACAGACTTGAGAAAAAGTTTTTGAAAGCTTAAATTTCGAAAAAACTGGTTCACAAAAGCTCAAACTTGGAGAATAAATTTCCTAAAGCTCAAACTTGGAGAAGAAATTTCCTAAAGCTCAAACTTGGAGAATAAATTTCCTAAAGCTCAAACTTGGAGAACAAATTTCACTAAAGCATGGGATTGGGAATAGTTTCTTGGCTTAGGAAAAAGAAGTTCAACTGCTTAGCCTTGAATAAGCAAATTCACTCAAAACCACAGAGCAGAAACTGATCAGAAACCAATCAAGAACCGATCAAAGCCAAAATTTGATTTCTTCATTGAATTTTTCGTTTTTCTCTGGTCTTACAGTGGGTAGTATGCAGGAAGTGGGGCCGTGAAGAGTACCACTTGGCTTGTCTCAATATCAATACTCATTGATTCATATTCAGTGAGAAGACACTCCTACCACTTTTAGATAACGAAACGGTGGACTTTTTAAACGGGTTATTCATGTGGAACAATTTCCAAAAGAAGCTATTGTCGTCAATTTCCCATTGCACCTCCCAAAAAAAAGAACAGTCCTCATTGTTGCGCGTTTGTATACACGCGGTCATAATCTGGTACTTGAGTCTCATTGGCTTCCAATAACGCTTTTAAGTAGGTAACTTCTGTAGTCATTTCTTCGCTTGTATTATTGTTTCTGGTATATCTAAACTAGGAATCCTTTATATAATCTTGGAATCTTATTCCTTCTCACAAGCTGAATTTATCTGATGATCTCCTTCAATAAGGTGGAAAGCCTCCTGCCATATATATCCAACTGAATGGCCTAGATTTGTCGGAGAATAGTTCGAGGAAGAGAAAAGTATGATTGCGCTGTAAAAAAAACTGGGGGGGATCGCCTAGTTATATACCGCAGTAACAGGCGGTTTTGTGGCGACACAAATATGAAACGCGCGCGGCGTGCGAATATAAATTGCAGCCAGATCCGCTCCCCAGAACTTCCACCCTCTTTTTTCAACACCCCCTTTTTTCAACACCCGCTTTTTTCAACACCCGCTTTTTTCAACCCCCGCTTTTTTCAACCCCACCCAGCCGCTTATATCTCTCATGCGTGATTCTATCAGAGAGCTGTAATTGGTTGCTGACAACTCCTCTTCGGAGTCATCGCCCCTTCGTGACCGACTGTGCGTGAGGTTATATTATCAGAGATCATTCCTTGGTTCCAGATACTCCACTGGTCGGCTTTCTACCCAACAGTGACACTTACCCCGTGTTTCATCTGTATACCCCGCAAACTGAACTGAGGAGTACATTCTCCTCTTCTTGGGGTTCAGTATGCAGTACATATGAGACGTGCGAGTCTCATATGTTCAACAAAAACTAACCGTTTCAAGCTTACAATCAACAAAAGCATAAGTCAGTAAACAATTCTTTTTTTGTTAGCAATCTTTAGCCAAAAACCCATGAGATCCTCCTCCAATTTACTCTCCTCCATCTTACTAGCATTAATATATATTAATATTTTGGATTGATATTTGGAATTGAGTAATGGCTTTTCAACATTTCAAATTGGTTCATTTATGTCCCCCATCCTTTTCTAACCAATCCTATAAAACAGAGAGAGATCAAGAAATTAGAGTAGTATATCGGTATTGTAGTAGAAAAGTAGTGGAATTGTGGTAGAATTGTGGTAGAATTGTAGTAAATTTTAGTGGAATTTCAGTAGAATTGTAATAAATAATCATAGAATTGTAGTGAATTTATAGTAGAATTTGAGTAAATAGTAGTGGCATTTTGGTGGCTTTCTAGTGGAATTTTAGAGTAGTGGTAGTGAAATTTTGGTAGAAATGTAGTGGATTTTAGTGGATTTCAGTGGATTTCAGTGGATTTCAGTGGATTTTACAAGAATTTCTTAAAAAATGGTAAAAAACAGTAAAAAAGTATGGTAATAGAGTAGGATTAAAATTTGTAGAAAATAGTGGAAATCTACTAAATTGTAGTGGAATTGCTGAATACATTTCAATATCTCTGTATGCAGTACCAGCTGTCCATAATAAGCACCTTTGTATTTTTAAACTTCGGCTTCCCACTTTCGGAGATTTGGGCCTGATTTTCCTGGAATTCGGCCTGCATGCAATGGAGTCATTTAAAAAAATTGACATTGGTTTGGTTCAACTAATCGATAAGAAACCGGGGGAAATGTCCGATTTTCTCGATTCTCCAAAGACCATCGGTTGAAAGTTTTCGTTTTTGGAATATATTTTGGGACTTGATTATATGCAGTCCTTTGGTAATAAAGAATAGTAAAGATTCAGAATTAGTGTAGATCTGATTGTGTACATAGATTTAAATCTAGATATCGATGTGTAGATGTGAACGTGCCATGTAGCTTATGTGCAGGTGCATACAGTAGCGCAGGAGGAAATGTTAATTTTCTGGCCATCCACTGGATCAAATTGGTTCAAATTGGGTCCTACTCATGTGACAACGCCGCAAAGGGGGCGGTCGAAGTTTGAGGCTTTGGTCGTTGCTGGAACCTTGAAAACCACCCCCCCCAAGCTGACCTGCAGATAGTTGTGGTCCTGTACAGAAGTGTCTTGGGTGCATTATACAAGGATATCTCCAAATAAAGCAGTAACAACACCCGGTTTTACAGTTCCAGTACAGTTAGTCTTTAAAGAGTAGTGGAATTAGAGTGGAATTTTAGTGAAAAAGTAGTAAATAGTGGTATTGTAGTGGAGCTTAAGTGAAAAGTAGTGGAATTTTGGTGAAAAGTAGTGGTATTTTGGTGAAAGGTGGTGGAACTTCGGTGGAAAAGTAGTAAATGGTAGAATGGTAGAGTAGTTTTAGATTGGCGGAATGGTAGAGAGCAGTTAATAGTAGTAAAATAGTGAAATTTTAGTGGAATTTGAGTGAAATTTGATAGAATTTTACTAAAAAACCGGTAGAATAGTAGTAATTAGTAGTGAAGAGGATTGAAATGGAAGTGGAAGTTTAGCAGAAGTTTAGTGGAATAGTCGTATACTTACAGTCCAGTTTTAGTGGAATATTAGTAGAATTTTAGTGGAATAGTCGTACATTTCCGTCCAGTTTTAGTAGATTAGTAGTCAGATTTTGGTAGGCTTTGCGTGGAATTTAAGTGGAACTTCTGTATAATTTTTTAGTGGAATTTCAGTGAAATAGTGGTAAAGAGTGGTAGAGTTGTAGTGGAACTTCAGTACAATTCGAGTAAAGCAATAATTTTTCAGTAAAAAAGGAATCCTTATCTTCCAAATGGCCCAATGAGTCGCCATACTTAAATTCCGCTTTAAATCCGTTCTGGTTTCGTGACAGTGCTGGAAAAACCAAAATTAAAACAATGGTCCTGCATATACCCACACACATCAGTTTCGAACGCCACGTGTCTTCATTAAATTTTATTCACAAAGCAAAAGAATCAGCTGTTAATTTAAAGGAGTTTTAGGCTACACTATGTCTGTTGGATTATTGGAGGAGATACAAATGTCAGGCTAAGAATACTATGAGCATAACTAAGGCCCCAAACGGTCAAAAACAATGGAAAAAAAAAAAGAAATCAATATGGGATCAGCGAAGGGTTTGGAGCCGGTGCCAAAACAGTTCCACCTTCAAGTAAAGGCCTTTTCGTGGCCTCATCGAAGGGTAAAAGGTACAATTGCGTCTTTAGGCAGAAAATCGCGTATGCAGGAATCAGGTCCCGGAAAATGGCCCGGGGGATATATTGAGGCAACCTACATGAATGGAACGTTCCCGGGCCGATTTTTCCATCTTTTTCAATAATCACCGTATTATTGGTCACGCGGGGCCCCACGGCCAATTCGTCATCGAAAAATCCCAAATAATGCTTGTCGCACATATTACTGACGATAACTTTCTCACCATCCATCTTGAAAACCACGGGTTTGGCCGATTCCTTTCCGTAGCCGAACATGGCCGTATTGGTGAACGTTTTTCCGGGGTAGAAATCCGTAAGCGGTTTATAATCTGGATCCTTATCGATTTTGGCGAAAATCATCAAGTTTTGCGCGCACACACTGGCTGCGAAAACGAAAAGAAATAATTTGGTCATGATAAAAAAAAAAAAAAAGAAGCTGGAATATTTTTAAGGGAGTGGAACTTTTGGTTGGGAGCTGGTTTAAGTAGGATGGATTCTTGGGTCACGTTTTTTTGGGAATATTCCTGGGGATCTAGGCTCATTTTATGGTCAATGCGCACTTCCGAGGCTCAAGAAGTGCCTGACGGTGCTTTTTTCCCGAAAAAATTTCTTTATTCAAATCAAAAATTTGAACCTATTGTGGTTATGGATGAAAATCCGGGCAAAAGAAATTGGCGGGCGTTGAAAGAAATTGGCTGGGTTCAATGGCTCGGGGGGTTTTCCTCTTTTGGGTTTATCTCCTATAATTCCCTCACTTTTCTTCCGATTTCTCCCGGTTTTCTTCCGATTTCTCCCGTTTTTTGGTAATTTCCTTACTTTTCTCTATTAAATCCGATCCAGTTCCTTAATTTTCCAGTTCCGGAGTTCCCCGGGTCTTAATTCCTTTCCGTAGTAAAACGACTTTAAGGTCCTGATTATAATCTGCGACATTGCAATTCTTCGTTTTCAAAAAATAAAAAAAAGAGTTAAATTTCATGTGATTTTGATGAATTTGGAATCACGGAATTGAAGTTTTGATGATTTACCAAAGAAAACGGGGCCAAACCCATCTCGAATTTTAACCAAAATGAGCGTTCAGTAGAGTTTAAACAAACAAAGTGGAAAAATGATTTGAGGAGACGGAAAAAACTTCCCAAAAAAGTCACTGGGGGAATCCAACGGTATAATCTGCAGGACGAAGAATTTACTAATGGAAAAATCCACATTTCTAGCTCCAACGGCAGATAAATAAATGTATATGAGTGTAAAATTGGGAGGGGTTAGAAGCCCATGCGGGCTGCGGATGGGACTGTGTGCAGGAACGCGCGCAGAAAAGTACGAGAAAACCTATATACTAAAAAAGACATGGCCCTTTTTATGAGGTTGGCCAAAAAAAAATAGTATTTGCACACCTACCACTTTGAATTATGGGAATTGGTGTTTTCGCTTTAGGTCTATCTTAGGGTGTACTGGTTAATTCCATTCTTTGCTAACTAAGTACTAGAGATAGACCAGTACACCCTCTACATTAAGGGCGACTGACTCACCTCTTATATATTCCCTAAGGGAGAGAACACGTACCTCTTAGTTGGACCAGCTCCTGTCTAATGAGAGTTGGACCAGCCCAAGAGCTCCATAATTGCCTCTTAAGTTGTTTTCATCTGATTATCCTGCATGCGCACTCCATGCTCATGCAGTACGGGAATACACGACTCCTGCACCATTTACATGCCCATGTAGTCGATTTACTTGGGCATAGAATGCACATCTAGTCTGTCCAGATGAGGACATCTTTGACATAGTTACGGAAGGATATCAGGGGACTTGTGCCTACGGGCTCCCTGGCTGAGAGAACTATATAAGAGGCGACGAAGTCGCTTCTTTTGTCAAAAGGACATCGAAACAGCTCAGTTAAGGAGAGAAAAAAAAAATAGTGATTTCCTAGTATTAGTTTACAGAGAGACCAGAATACAGATAACTAGAGTGTTAGAAACCGAATTTGGGAATACTTCCAGATTATGAACTAACCAAGGGTTAAAGCGCAACACATGACGCCCCGCGATAGCGCACTCCGACGCCCCGCGATAGCGCACTCCGACGCCCCACCCAAGTTTACAGCCAGAGAATTATAAAAGCAGCAGCGCCCCCTCCCTTAATTTTTTTTCAACTACTTTTTTCTTTCTTTCCCCTTCTCTACTTCTCTTCTCTACTAAGAACTACTCATTCCTGTTTTCTTTCTTCATTGTCGTTATTCTCTGGTTCCTTAAAAAAAGGTGCTCATGGAAACGGGAACAAATGGAAACGGGAACAAAGTGAAACAATGAAACCGGGGAAATGTCTTAGCGATGGTACAAGAGTTTATTGCTAGTGGGGAAGAGCCAATCAGAGGCCAATGGCGGGTTCGCATTGGTTGCGTGCCTATTGGAGAGTGCACGTGAGCATGCCAAGAAGAGCAACGCAAGAAAGTGAAACCGATGCTATATCCTTCATTTAAATATAGATCTTTATTATATCATTTACTTAGATTCTGTCTCTGGGATCTTATGGTGTACTGGTCTATCTGCTCTCTTCAGGGCCAAGGTCAAATAAAGGATAGAGGCTCCATTGAAAAGTTTGCCATTGTCAATGGTGTGCTTCAAGGCAAATGACGATATCCCTTTAAAAAAATAAAATCTTTGAATCTTTGAATCTTGAGTACCGCTCAGGAAACGGTCTTTGGTTATGGCACCCCCCACACAAAAAAAAAAAAAAAAAAAAAGGATGGAGTGTATATAAGACCATATGCGAACTTTTGGCATGGCATCACGTGATGTACATAGACCAGTACACCCATAGCCATTTTCATCATGTTTAAGTGTTTTCTCGGTCTAACGTCCCCTTGTCTTTAACTAAATGTTTTTTTTCTTTCGTCAAAACTTGCTTGGCCTTCCCAATTGAGCACACTTGAAAGACGAATCGCACCTTTTGGTAGCTGCCCCGGAACTGCGCGGCGGCACACCCGTGCACCAGACAAGGTCAGCAGAAAAAGGCCCAACGCAAACCCCCTTTTTTTCATCATTCTATAGTATGAATTGGTGTTCTGGAATGCTGCAATTTCGGCGATTACAATGGATCTTTTAAAGTATAATTATATAGCGTGTGTACTTTTTTAACAGACCAAGATTGGCAATTCCGACCGCACCCTCGGATCTCCCTCGTTTTTTTTTTTTTTGGTTCGAAGCCCGGCACTGGGCTCTTTAAGTGCAGGATTCATCAACTCTTCAACGAAAACCACCACTTTCTCAGGCCATGAGCCTATTTTTCACATCCAAAATCAAAGGTTAAGATCAAAAAGGTCATCAGAATAGTAGTTCGATTCCTTCCAATTTTCCATAAGCCTCGCTCGATATTTCTCCAATAGACTCTTTTGGAAGGTCTGGAGTTTCTGGATTGTCATAGAATCCTGGCCCGTTTTCACGTGCCATTTTTCCATCCATCAATTTTTCTTGATTTCTTTCCGTTTTTCCAAATCCGGATGGATCCAAAATTTCTCTAGAAAGAGTGGGGACTTCAAGGTCTGGAGAAAAAGAGTCTTGGGTGGGTGCGATTTCTGTGGAGACGTCATCAACGTTAAGAATGGGCCGAGTGGGTGCGGCAGAAATGATGGAAATCAACGTAAATACAAAATACGAATGCTTCATCTTTGTTTTTGATGAAAAATGGAAAAATTGGGGGAAAATTTGGAAGAAATCGGACAATTCCTGGCTTATATATAAAAACCCGGTACTGCATATAGGGAGTGTGGGGGAGAGAGCATGCGAATGATTAACGAATCCTCCGATCGACAAATCCCCTCTTCCCCAATTGCTACTGATCACTATTACTCTTTTTTTTAAAAAAGTTTTTGCTGGGCCATTTGTTTATATGCATGCTTCAGGAGGGAAGCGTGACGCCTAGCAGTTCCGCCCTTTCAGTAACTTAATCTGCATTCAATTGAGAGTCACGTGACATGGCCACTGTTTTTTAATTATAGAAAAAAGACTGATCCTAATCTACCAATGTCTTATTAATTGAGTAAGGTCTTATTTTGCCAAGTATGTATTGGTGGAAGGTCGGGTGTACTGGTCTATCTATCTTAGGGTGTACGGGTCTAACCACAGAAGGTTCTCCAACGAGGAATTATTGCAGGTTTTGTGATTGAGGGTCGTTTGAAATGGCAAAAAATCGTAATATTCGGAAATGGGCTAATTAGTCTAGGCCAAGCTTTAGTAGTAATATTAAGTTTAACGAAAGTGAATCTTCTGTAAAACACTGGTAGTAGCCAAGGAAATCCGGGGACTGGCCTGGAGATCCGGGGGCTATACTGGAGATCCGGGGGCTATACTGGAGATCCGGAGACTGGCCTGGAGATCCGGAGACTGGCCTGGAGATTCAGGAGATCTTGTTGGACCTGGAGATCCAAATAGTGTGCTGGTTTCATTAGAAACGCATTTCGGTACTATGCGTTATATGCACTCCCGGCCCCCCAACGGCTCCACCCAGAGCCCCACAGCTCCATCCAGAGCCCCACAGCTCCACCCAAACATAAAGAAATAGGTGGCTGGTGATTGACCGAATAGGAAGGTCGTTATGGTTTTTAAAAATTGTATTCCTGTATTTTCATTCCTTCTTGCAATCCTGTATACTGCATGGGTGTCATGATTACGCACTACTTCCCTCTTCTGAGCCTACTACTACCGGCCAGTTACCAAAATTAGCCACCCCAAAATAAGACAAATGGTTTTAGATGGTGTTTTTCTACCGTCCGAAACCCTTACTACGTTCTTAAAGTGCTACTAAACTTAGGATCCCAAAAAAACTTACTGAGAGCTTTTTCCCGAGGCTTTTAGAGCTCAAAAAGTCAAAATTACTCTATAAAAAGTTGGGTTTTACATCAAAATCACAAGTGGTATTGTGAGAAATTAGTTCTATCAGATTAAGCTTGTGCCTAACCAAAACTATGCTTGGGTGCGACCAATTACAATGAAGGAGTCTCCAAGTAGAGCCAAAACAAGGCTAAAAATAGAATTTTTAAGCCAAAGGGGCTTCGAATTGTAGAATCGTAGATGAACCCTTTTTTGCAAGTGAAAAACCTGGATTGGAGAGGTGTACGGTCTTCTTGACTACGGGAATTGGCGTGACGCGCGGTGTGGTTGAAATCCAGAAACTTCGAGCCGTACATTAAGCTTTAGGTGTGTTTACGGAGGAAGCGTGAAGTGAAAAATGTGAAAAAATGGCTTGATTGTGGCAGTAGAACCCATTGAGGATGTCATTATATGATGATACTAAACTAGAAACATGATTGGATGAGAACTACAGAGTTTTTCAAGTTCTGGAAAACGGCTCGTGATTCTTGTAGCCATGAATTACACTCATGGATACGCTTTGGCTGAGATGCGTCCAAAACCGCTTCGTCGTAGGCTAAGTAAAACAGTCGTAATGGGATGTAGATTAGTGCACCTGCGCCGCCTGCACATAAGACGCCGTGTGCACTTCCATCCCTGCGGAACATGCATGCAGATAGAGTAGTTCTGCAGAGGTACAGAAATCTCGCACACCACACAACCTTGCATCTCACCGGACAACTGCAGTTTTAAGACGAAGCATACACTCTCGACCCGCTTGTGTGTACTCTCGACTCGCTTATATGCAGTCCCATCACGCTCTTGTGCTTTGTAAAGCCGCGTGTGTGCACTCCATTCCTCCGTAGCCCAGGGTGCACGATATGCACCACAAGCACCTCACAAAAGATTCACCTGGATCCTTATGTTGATTCCGGGCAGGACCTGTTGCACTCCACGACTCCACCGAGACTCCTGTAGCATTGTTCCCACGGCCGTGTGCAGGCGCAAGCCAATTGTTTACCAAGACATCCCCTGCACATACAGATCTCTTCGAGTGATCCCGGCCTTTATAAGTCAGCACATATGCTCCATCCAAATACACCAAAAACAATTACTGAAATATCAACTACACATGAAACTCACCCATTTCACCCTCGCTTCGCTCCTCGGGGCCAGTGCTTATGCAGAGACCGTTTCCTCGTTGGGGATTTTTGCTGAAGTGTCTCCGAAAGAATATAAGCTCCTTTATGGCGACTTGCACCAAGGCGTGCATGTGCTTTCGTACGGCACCCTGGACGAGTCTTCCACCCGTTTCACCTTTGAAAACGGCATTGCCTACACGGGCACCAAAATCCACCCCCAATACTTTGGCATTGTGCAGGGCAACTATGTTTTTGGGCCGGACGTGGCTCCGTTCAGTTTCAACTGGGCCAGCGACTCGTCCATTCTGGACGTCCAGGCGTACTCGTGCCCCAAAGAACCCGGAAGCGATGTCCACTGGATCACACAGTCCAATATGTCGGCCAACCTGTCTTGTTTCAAGGTACGGCTCTTATTGAGCTTCAAACATATTTTGAATGCTTTTGGAGAAGAGGAAGAGGCCCGGGAAATCGATGTGGGGCTCGTGGAGATTCCAAAAATCTCTGAATTTAGTTCCTGTGTATCCAGCAGCAAAGTCCCCGGCTCTACTGATGGCCCAGAACCGATTCCAGTGGTTCCATTGGCTGAAAATAACATGTCGATGCCTTTGGCTGCGTCCAAAGACCAGGGAGGGTTCCAGGCTTTCAGCTCCAACACCAGTGTGGATTCAAGCACCACCCACATTTCCAGTAATGTGAGCTCTACGGATTCAGACACCAATTCCAAATGGTCGATGGCATTTAAATCCAAGATTTCCTCCTTCAGTTCCAGTGTCAAGATGGCAGCGCACAGGCTCTTGAACTCGAAGAAAAAGGTTCCCAAGACTCCGCCAACGACTCCTCCAGCTGAAGTTACCAATGTGAAGAATCCTTCTCAACCTTTGGCCAAGAGTGAAAGCGAAAGTGAGAGCCAAAGCTTCACAGAAAAACCCACCTCTTCAAGCTCCACCTCTTCCAGCACCAGCTCCAGTTCCCCAAGTGTCTCCACCAGCTCCACAAGCTCCAAAATCACCTCAGATGTCTCCACAAGCCAACCTTTGTCTGTGGAATGTCCAGAAATTGAATGTGAGCCTTCAACCATCACCGAGTGGAAGACATACACCGAATACACCACCTACTGTTCCACGGAAACCAAGTTGGTGTTCACCATGTGTGAGAAGGTGTGCCTGGAAACCACATTGACCATCCATACGGCCACCACGGTGACTGTGACTGGAGTATGCGTTGTCCCGGTAACAACCACTCTTTTCCAATACGTCAAGGCAGGACAAGTTGTTGCACCCGTGACGGAGTCTCAAAAGGTTCTTCCTCCAAAAGAAGCCACTTCTTCTGCTTCTTCTGCTTCTTCTGCTTCTTCTGCTTCTTTTTCTTCTTCTGCTTCTTCTGCTTTGTCTACGTCAACGAAATCAACTCATTCAAAAGAGGCTCCACAGCCAACCAAGGCTCCAGAAACGCATGGAAAAAAACTGCTGTCCAGCACGCTGGAAGAGAATATCACCTTGACTCGCACCAAAACGAGCACCATTCCTCCGTTTTCCACGCTTGTGAATGGTGCTTCGAGGAAAACTTTTGGTGCATGTATTGTTGGGTTTCTTGTGTTGTTGGTTTAGTTTCCTGACGTCGTTCGGTCTCACTTGTTATCTGAGAATATTAATTAAGATTCTGTATGTGCAATGTAGAATGAGAGCCTATATGCAGGAATGAGGCTATAACAAATTGTACTAAGGTCTGGAAGTCAAATTAAAGACTATTTGGGGGTTGGAAGGGCTATACGTTCATTAAATTGTACTCTTTTTTCGAACAAAACATTAATTGGGTGTAAAAGGTGTTTTATTAGACGTCGTGTGTGTACCAATTTACGAACAAGATCTAATTTCTTATCATAAACAGAGGGAAGAGCTTTCATATGATATATTCGATGCGGGTATATCGATAAAAGTTTTGAAAGTTTCTGAAACCCACCCAGACACATCCATCCAGACACTACTTATATACACTGTAAGTTTAATCTCATCTTATGTGACTGGGTTGTATCAATTGACACATTCAAAAAGTTAGTCTCTTCTGCTCCAGTATATCTTTGTCTATTAGCGTGGATGGAATCTTCATGCCTGCACCCTTCCTTGCATGATCGCGTATGTGCATTTGCTTCCAAAATACGACAAGTGCAATGTACGAGATGTGCGTTTCGCGTTTTGAGATCTTCTGCACCCGACTACACGCATGATGCATGCACGATATGCACCCCAATTTATAAGGCTTAGAGGCGGAGGATCGATGTTTCACCTTGTTTGTATCGCGTGAGCAAAGAGTTGTACAATATTCCAAACCAACGTGTTGGTGTCTGCCGCTCCGGGACTTTGCCAGGACCATATATGAGCTAAAACTCCCACCCAATACTGTAAATTTCTAAAACTAGTACCTAAAGCCAAAAAAAATTCAGCTCTTCAGGCATCTCGGAGCAAAGAGGTCCATAACACGATCACTTTCACCTTGCTTGCACATGCAGGAACATTGATTCATGCCGAATTATGGTGTACCAAATCTCCTGGCTTATATGCACACTCAAACTTAACGCGTTTGTAGCATATTTCAGTAAAACAAAGTCTAGACAAGGCCAGGCGGGAATTCCGAGTCAAATAAAAACAAAGCCCGTGTTTCGGATCTCGGATCGTGATCAGAACTCTAAAAACCGCCATAAAAAATCATCCGAAAAATCTCCAATTTATACTATTTAGGCTTAGCTGAAACATCTCAAGCACTACGGAACGGAATTTCAGTACTTGAAGTTTACTGTCTCAAGAATTATCCTATTATCAAGCAAATTTTAATTTTTTTTTTTTTTTTTCGTGGCCAATTTTTTGACTGAGCCCGTATCCACGATTTTGTTCCTGTATATAAGTAAACCAGCTGCAATTGAAGAAACTCACCTTTCTTTGGAGCATTTTGTATTTCCACACTAGATTTTTCGGCTCATTGAGTTAGTTTCAAGTATATCAAGCATATTTCTGATGAGAATTTTTTTTATGAGAGAATCTGGGGACTGCATAGTAGCCAGAATCAGCACCAGAGTAAATTGGAGCCAGTAATCAATTGAGAGAGTAATAAATTGAGCAGTGCTCTTTAAATAAAGTTTCATAGAACATTATTTAATAGCTTTTTGAGTAGTTGGCCTGTAAAAAGTACTTTAAATAGAACAGTAGGTGGACAATAGTCCCATTGTGGTCGTATAAAGCACCGGTAGACCTTTTTCCCGGGGTTTTTTGACTACGGAAAGTTCTTGGGAAGGACTATCAGCTCCAAGATTTTCTAAAAACAGTGGCTTCAAGAGTATAGATGTAGCAGTACACCCTAAGAATTGAAGACTGAGGCTGGTTGATACTGAGGATTTCAACAGTAAAACGGACGAGCCTAAATTTCCATAATAGCTGTTGCTAAGCCGATTTTTGTATTGAAAAGGGTGTACTTTTCATGAATGGAAAGGAAATTGGTAAAATTCCTAGTCCTCGGAGAAGAAACGGTCACGGAAAATGATCGCAAATATTGACATTACTCTGGAGGGAGCTTTTCTAACAGTACAGACACTAGTTTTTCGCTATAAAGTCCCATTTTGTCCAAATTTCTGACTCTCTTACTCTCAAAAAAGATGTAGTTGATTCAACATAGTACTATAGAAGAGTGTATATAGTGTAGTCATCTTCCGGTTCGGTTCAAAGCTGGAGAATCAATCCATGACTGTTATACACCGGACTAATTTTACATCACATTTGATACGATCAGTTTTCTTTTTTGCCTAATTAAAACTTGTTGTATCAATTCAAAGTGTACTTCACTTCTACAACAGTTAATTGGTACGCGCACGCCTAGACCAACAAGACCAAAACAAACCAAAGCAAACCAAAACAACCAAAGCAAACCAAAACAACCAAAACACGAACCCGAAGATATAGACACGTAATCGAACGAACACGAAGATGTAAACACAAATTTAAACACCGTACAGGTACGTGCGCCTATGTGCAGGAACCAAAGCTCCAAGCGTGCATATTTCCAACCTCTGGTTCCTTCATGTACAAGGGCATATTCTTAAATCTCACAGTATAAGCAATGCGTTGCAGCTTAATATGCACGTCGTGCAACCCCATGTTTGGTCACCATATAAATTACCGTATCCTCCCGTTTTTAAGCACTAAAACCTGTTTTCAGTGCTACTTTAACCATTCTGATACCGTTTTGAGAGTGAATTTCGTGCTACTTAACCATTTTAATACCGTTAGTGCTACTTTAAATACATTTCTAGCTCATTTTTTGTCATGAAAGCGAGTCATTTCCTCTCCGTCCTTCTTGTTTCGGCCATGGCATGGGCCGAGTGTTACTCTCCCTTGTTTTTCTTTGTCAGATACAACGACAATTTATACCCCGTTGTCCATAGGGCTCATCAGGACCAGGGAATCAAAATGAGGGTTTTCGCCCATGGAATCCAGTGTCTGGACAACGTGGACTTTACGTTGCTAGACGATGTGGCAGTCACCAAAGATACAGACACGCCAGGCTTTGTGGGGTCCTACGATGGCTTGGTTGTTTTTGGACCCACCGATCGCCCCGCCCATTTGGTTTTGGAAGGCACCAGGATTGTCAATGACCATTATTACTCATGTGAGGTGGACAAGGTGCTGGGAGGAGAAGAAGCGACGGTGGTGGAACGCTGGATATTCACGGGCCCGTCTCTAACTCACTGCAGAAGCTGTTTCGAGGTGGAATTACATGTTGTGGCTTATGATCCGGCAACAGGGGAGTTTGTGCCTTCTGAACCCGTTATGCAGTAATGGCAGATCTACCAAGACCAATCTGCAGGATCTCCGACCAAACCAGAGGTTCCAGGCCAAAGTTTAGGGTCCAGACCAAAGTTTAGGGTCCAGGCCATGACTAGGGATAGTCAATTTTGGGCCTCCAAATCCCTAAATTGAAGTATCTGGATTGGAAAATCTCGATACTAGCCAGGACAGACGGTCGGTTCCAGAGTCCAGTTATACCATTTAGGATTTGTCTATGCAGACCTTTGCTTTTGGCATCTCGGAATTTATAGTCATGCAATGGAGAATTTTAAAATCAAAAGATGAAAACCATGGAATTAAAAGCACATTTTGTGACTAAAGGTGAAAGAGTAGCCTGAAAAATGGAAAAAAGCCGAACAACTTATAAATGTCCAGTAGAATTTTGTGTCCAGCTTTCAGCGTCCAATTTTAAAAAAAGCTCTATCTCATGCTTTTTGATTGGAAGATTCTAAAGAAATCTTTATTGACTTTTAATTTGGACACCTGAAGATGTACAGGCCTCCAATGGGCTGAATATGGAGGATAGATTTCCACATTGAGATACAGTTCTAGAGAACCTGAAAATTAAAATTTTTTTTTTGGACGACAAATGGATTTAGCAGTTGATAAATACTCCAAAAAAAAAAAAGACCCATTATTCAATACCCTTCTATGTCCACTTCACTACGAGTCTACACCACACCAATGAGTGCTTGTATGCAGTACCATACTACCGTACCAGGTTTATTATCGAGAAAAGCTAGAGTTGTTCCTGCAGAAAAAAACTATTACTATTTATAAATAAAAGAAAATAAAAAACAAGTCTTAACTTAGTGTGTTTTTTGGACAATAACTGTATACTACTGCTTGTATGCAGGACAATACTTTCCTACCAGGTTTACCTTCAACAATTCCACTTTAGGAATCGCATATCCATATTTCAAAAAATCATCATTAATTCCGAACCACCGTATACTCCATATCTTCATTTCTTTACCACTCTTTACTGGACTGTGACGATATAATGGGCTCGTACTGCATACAACAGACGAAACTCCATTCCAGAGAGTAGAATATTATTGAAATGATTAAATCCTATTTTCTCTCTTTTTACAAAACTACACTGGGTGATGTTGACTTTTGTCTATTCTACAAGGATTCCCACTATGAGTATTGAAGGCATCCGAAACGCCTGCAGCGAGTGTTCCTGTCTGGATTATCATGAGATCAAACCAAGTCTTCATTTGCACCTTCTCGTCACCTAAACTGGTGCAGGTGGAGCCTTAAACGTCTCTTGACCAATGAGATCCTGCATATAACACCTGTAATGTTTTATGTGTCCAATGAATCAAAAACGTTTGTTATAATTGCAGAAAAGAGTCAAAGATATCTTCCTTGGTAACTAAGTCTACAGAGATATTTTAAGCTTAACTATTATTAAGGGAGTAGTTTTAGCAGGAGTTTTCAAGTCCCATCACGACCACATTGTGCGTTTCTAGTGGGTATGTACCAGCCAAAACCTGCTATTGTCTTGTATATTCCTAAATAATTATTTTGGTGAAAAACTGGGTCGACCACCAAGATACCAGACTCATTACACTCATTAATGTGGAGGACGGGAGGTACGGATGTTTGTTGGAGACCTTAGAATGAGCTCACCGTTGTCTCCAAGCACAAGTAAATTTCTTCCTTGTAACAGATTACGGCTTTTTCTGTGGAAATTGGTGGAGTTGATGGATATTGGTGGGACCCTCGGAATGGTCACGTGACATCCACCTTCAAAACGTACCCCCACACCAGAGACCCCCACACGCCAGCTTAAAGGTTCCCAAGAACACATAATGTCCTTGGGTCTACAATACGTCTATTGAACCATTAAACGGCTGGAAATGTCTTTTTTGTGGGAGGATGTAACGACCTAAGTCAATAGGTCGGAACTGGATATAAGCCCCGGAAGTGGCCAATCCGGCCGCGGACCGGCCTGTTTAGGCAATGCAGTCACGTGACACGGTTAACCTACCATCATATTTATATGAGTTTCGACCCAAAAACAAGTCTGACAAGACAAGACATAACAAAACAAAATATAGGGGTGGAAAAGCTATAAAAAATGGAATTTCAGCATTATTTGTTTGTGCCTGCACATAAGCTACGTTTAAAGGTGTGGTTGGTATTTATTGATACTAAATAGTCAAACGACATTTTCATCAAAACGCAAAACTCATCACAAAAACCCGCCAATAACCAGAAGCACATTGGCCACCTCGCCAAAGCCAGTCACGGTCAACACCTGGCCAACACCCTGCAACACGTTTTTGGTAAGACTCTTGACCAAGGGAAGGTAATCCATCCAGCCTCTCTTGTCCATTCTCTTCTGGTTGGTCGACTTGACGGTGATACCAGGAACGGCCACCATATCCTCCAACCCCATACCGTTCATCTGGGCAAATTTCTCGGCGTCAAGAAGCAAGTTATTGGTCATGGCACCAATGGCATCCACGATCTGCTTGTTCTCAGCAGCATTTGGCTGCGAAGGTGCGGCGTAAGCTGCAGGAAGAAGAGCGAGAGAAAGGAGAGAAAGCTTCATTGCGAGTAAGAAAAGAGTGGTATTTTTTTAAAAGGTTTTTGTTTGGGTGATAATAAGATAAATTAGAATGGGGGAAATCCTTGGTTTATATAGTTTGGTGGGTTGCTGGTGGGTTATTACGGCAGTGGGGGTAGATGCATTGTGTGCGAAGTGAGTGCCCGTCAAGTCCACCGTCAAGCCATGAATCGGGAAGTGTATACACGACCACGATTGTATTGTATGTTTTTAGGTTGTGGTGTTCGTGATCTCACCTCGAAAAATGGCGTTTTTAGGTGCACTTTCGAGACCGGGAGGCAGAATAATGGAACGATTTTCTTGTTCGGGTGCGAGCCCCGCGCTTTTTCGTGTACCGTTTTCCATTCATCTTCTTGAACTACTTCTTCATTGTTTACCGATTTTGAAGACGTTTTTGACAGACTGGCTCCTTATATGATTCCACTACTCCATGGTACGCACTACTGGATGTTCCTCTATTTCATTAATACATGCAAATTGTTTGATAATTGGAGAGTATCTCTGAGTTTAGTAGTGTTTTACAAATTCTAAGTGGCTCTGAAGATTTACCTAGCCCCTATTAGACAATTCCAACCGTATCTTCAACTTTATTAGACGATGTGGTTATACCAGCCGTAAGTGAAAGTTAATCGTTGACGAGCACTTTGACGACGGACATGCGTCGTGCGGCGCTGTGTGCAGGCGCAACCATGGTCCCCCCATACTTTTTGGGCCACCACCATACTGGGCCAGTATTTAGGGCTGCAATTTCTAGAGAGAGTAACGTTACTTTTAATGAAAGTATGGTTCCAGAAGAGAAATCCGAAAACCCCATTTAAACCGGCCCTACCCCTCTCAAAGTGTGGGTAATTACTTTCCTGGTCCAAATTCTGGAGCTGTATGAGTTCCAAGGTGACAGGTACAGGTCGTGAATAGCATACACTCCTGATTTAGAAGTTAAGTAGAGTTTGAATGGGGAACGACACTGTGGTGGAAAGAATTGAGCGTATATGCAGTATACACCTGTATACAAGAGATGAAAGTCCAGGGTCGGATTTCGATTAAATAAACGGTTCCCAACGAACCGTGTGGGTATCTATTAATATATTACTCGGATACTGGAGCTCATAAAAATCAGATGATCCAGAAAATTAAACAAGTATGTCTGTTGGTGGCTTATATGCCGGACGTGATGAAGCCCAACCCATTCGTCCGCCCCACAGTGATAGTCAGCTAGTGAAATTTGTAAATTAAGACTCGGAATTTGTACAAGACAAAGTCACAATTTTAAAAAAAAAAAATTACACCCAGTGTTGACGATAATAGAGAATCTTCCTCTGGGTAGGCCAATTTGAGCCCCGAAAGATGGAAAATTGAACGTTTTGAAAATCAAATTCGAACAATTTCAGTATTCAAGCAATTTCTAGCATTTTACTATGAAAATCTGAAGATCTGGTCACGACCTTACGTGTGTTAGTATGAGAGGAGCGATGAGTAGACCAGAAATAATGCGTAATAGCAAAAAAAAAATGGAATCTAGCTCTTTAAAATGCTTCAAAATTGAAGTTACCTACATTTTCATGAAAAAATGATTTCTTTGGGGGCCTGGCTGGTTTGGCATATTCAGCATTCTTCGTGTGGAACGGTATGGAATCTTGTTAGTATGCGCACGGACCTCGAAAATGCAGACAAGGCATGCGAAGATGAACTCGTGTCTTGTATGCAGTCTGGAACTAACGTTCGTATCTGTTGTTCATATTTGGCTGGACAAAATAAAGTGGGTCTTGTTGGATAGAAAACTGTAGAGATTTAAATCTTAAACTGTTCTTTTTATAATTATTTTTTTGTTCGCTCCGTTTCTAGGCCAGGACCAGTGCTCACAAATTGGACAGATTGGACAGATTGGACAGATTGGACAGATGGGACAGATGGGACAGATTGGACAGATTGGACGGAGAATACAGAGTATATGCCCATGACGCAGGACAAAAACAATCTGGTGTTTGACCGAGAACTCAATGCAAGGCTCGTCGATAAAGGCATTGTCCAGAACATCTCCCGGTCCCACAAGTACTCCCACTACGGCGTGACAGGCTCCACGACTACGACCCAGAAGTGAGCATCAAGAATCAGAACTCGAAGGGCCACACTCTTAGTGTCAAGGAAGCATGGAAAGAGGTCCTGCACAAGCACCATGGCGTGGCACCAAAGGCCAAGAAAAAGTAATCAGTCATCCATACAATACATTATAAAAGTATCTAATGGTGACATAGTCACGATCCATGGTGGTTTCTAACCACAGAAAATCTAGATCTTTCAAGTACAGGTTCTTTTTCTACTAAAGATAATGAAATCATAATAAGCTATGTTCTGGTACGATAGACCGTCTCATGATAAAACACTAGTGGATAAACGCATCTGGAAATCTTGAGAATAAAGTCTCAACCGATATGTCTATTGAATTTATAAAGGATTTCAGTCATTTACTAGGTCATATCGTGCTCTATGGACAGATCCTTAGGGTCGTAGAAATGTTCTCAGATTTCACAAGGGTATTCAATAGGATATTGGTCAATGTACAGTCCGAGGGTACACCTTTACTTGTGCGTGAATTTCAGATTCCAATAGTCGTAACCCGGCTAAGCTTCTGGAGCGAGCGTGCGGACGTCAAGTTATGAGCCTCATGACCGCCATGCGTTTACTTCTGCCTCTAGGCACCACAACTTGAGCCCCTCAATACTACATGACAAAACCTGGGATAACAAACCCGCTACATTATTGATAAGCCTATAGTGACATGTGTAGCTGCAGGTGCCTCACAACGACAATCTACAGAAAATAGAGAATATAAATATTACAGACGATACAGAGAATGCATGTAAAACAGCGAATACAGATATCACAAATAATACAGATAAACAGATGATTCAGATGAAACAGAGGATAGAGAAGATAGAGAACTCAAAGAAAATACAGAGAATACAAGTAATACAGATATCATAGATGATTCAGATAACAGAGAATACAGAGAATGGAGAATAAAGAGAATAGAGAGAATAGAGAATAAAGAGAAGATAGAGAACTTAAAGAGAATACAGATATCATAGATAATACTGTTTTCACAAATAATACTGTTTTCACAAATAATACTGAGAATACTGAAGATACTGAAAATACTGAAAATAGAGAGAATACTGAAAATACAAATAATGCAGATATCACAGATAATACTGAAAACAGAGAATACAGAGATCACAGATTAAACAGATATCATAGATATCACTGAGAATACTGGGAATACTGATAATAGAGAAAATAAAGAAGACACAAATTATAGAGAAAATAGAGAATTTAGAGAATAAAGAGAATTTAACGAAAATACAGAGAATACAGATTTTAAAGAAAATAGAGGTAATTCAGAGAATACTGAAAGTACTGAAAATACTGAGATCACAGATTAAACAGATATCATAGATAATACAGAAATAAGAGAATACTGAGAATACAGATTTCACTGGGAATACTGATAATAGAGAATTTAGAGAATTTAGAGAATTTAGAGAATTTAACGAAAATACAGAGAATACGGAGGGTACGGAGGATACAGAAAACAAAGAAAACATAGAAAATAGAGAACTTAAAGAAACTACAGAGATTACAGGGAATACAGTTATCGAAAATAATACAGAGAATACAGAAAATACAGAAAATAGATATTATACTGAATATACTGAAATTAAAGAGAATCCTGATAATACTGAAATGAAAAGTAATACTGAAATTACTGAAATTACTGAAATTAAAGAGAAGAAAGAGAAACTCAAAATACTGAGAACACTGAGAATACATATAAAACAGAGAGTACAGATATCACTGATAATATAGATATCACTGATATCACTGAGAAACTGAGAATACTGAGATACTGAGAATACAGCAAATACAGGAAATACAGGGAGTACTGATAATACAGCAAATACAGGAAATACTGGGAGTACTGATAATACTGAAAATACTGGTATCCCAGAGAATACTGGGAATACTGGGAGTACTGATATTACTTAGAATACTGATATCACAGATAATATAGATATTACAGAAATCACAGATTAGAGAGATATCATAGGTATACTGAGAAACTGATATTACTGAGAATACTGAGAATACAAATAATACTGAGAATACAAATAATACAGATACTACTGAGAATACAGGGAATACAGATATCATAGATAATATAGATATTACAGATATTACAGAAATCACAGATCAGAGAGATTACTGAGATTACTGAGATTACAGGGAGTACTGTGAATACTGTGAATACTGTGAATACTGTGAATACTGTGAATACAGGGAGTACTGAGAATAGTGAGAATACTGAAAAAACTGATGTCATAAAAAATACAGATATCATGGGTCATGCAGATATCAAAGAGAATACTGAGAAACTGAGAATACAGAGAAACTGAGAATACAGAGAAACTGATATCACAGAGAAAAATTACTGGTATCCCAGAGAATACTGGTATCTCAGAGAATACTGGAAAACTGAAAATACTGATAATACAGATATTACTGATATTACTGGGAATACTGATAATACAGATATTACTGATATTACTGATATTACTGAAAATACTGATATTACTGATATTACTGATATTACTGGGAATACTTAGAATACTGATATCACAGATATACTGAGAAACTGAGATTACTGAGAATACAGGGAATAAAGAGAATACTGTGAATACTGATGTCATAAAAAATACTGATATCATGGATAATACTGATATCACAGAGAATACTGATGATACTGATAATACTGAGAAACTGAGAATACAGCAAATACAGGAAGTACTAATAATACTGATATTGCTGAGAATACTGATATCATAGAAAATACTGGTATCCCAGAGAATACAGGGAGTACTGAGAATACAAATAATACTGGTATTACTGGTAATACAAATAGTACTGATATTACTGATATTACTGAGAATACTTAGAATACAAATAATACTGATAATACAGAGAAACTGAGATTACTGAGATTACAGGGAGTACTGAGATTATAGGGAAACTGAGAATACAGGGAGTACTGAGAATACTAAGAATACTAAGAATACTGAGAATCTGAGAAACTAAGAATCTGATAATACAGATACAACGACTAGAATAGTGCCATAGAGGATTGCTGGATAAACTAGGACATTAGGAAATTCAAGTTCATCCATTTCCAGAAAAAAAAGAATTCTTCCCAGCACCAAGAGTTACACAGACAATGTACCCAGTGACACTGGCCAATACAAATAGTTAGATCCCACTATGGTGATTACTTTTTCCCAGTACAGTGAGATGCATCTTCTACTCTCCACTCTACTCTCGACTTTCTTCTGTATTCTTAGTAGACTGCTATTCCATTTGCTGTACTCTCATTTGCTGTACTCTCAAAGGACGAGGGGTCGTGGTTGTTAGTGGAATGGGGGAAGAAATGGGATTTCTCTCTTCAGCGTATAGTGCAGTTTGTTATTGTCACGGTTGTTTTTTGTTGAGCCATTGAAAAAAGAATTTGTAGAAAGGTGTAGAGTTGTAGAAATATTAATTTTGGCTGGAGTAATAAACTTGTGGGCTTTTGATTGGTGGAAACCAGTCTTTGGTATGGAGCTTAGTATTGAAAGTGGCTGAATTAGGAAGGTCGGGGGTGTATCAGTACGGCTGTCCTAGTGATGGACCAGTGCTATTTTTAAGCTGATTAGTCCTGTATCTAAGCTGGTTAGTCTTGTATATATCCGTATAATGTTGAACATATGAGACTCGCACGTCTCATACAGGATACTGAAACTCAAGAAGAGGAGAATGGACTTCTCAGTTCAGAATGCGGAGATACAGATGAAACACGGGGTAAGTGTCACTGTTGGGTAGAAAGCCGACCAGTGGAGTATCTGTAACC